>JBBMOL010000780.1:0-70284 GCA_037954665.1 Laguncularia racemosa
TAAAGAGTGGTTGTGTATTGTTTTTAAAAACCCTTTTAAACCTTTAAAAAATTGTGTTGTTGGGATTATAAAAAACATTTTGTATTTGCCCCTGGTTTTCACAAAAGTAGTTTGGATTAAAAGAGGTGATTGATTTGGTAAAGAAGTGTGTAGCTAAATTTGAGAAGTTATTTGATCTGAACCCCCAATAAACATCACAAAGGGAATTTTAAGAGCCAAGGGGGTTGGCATAAATGGAAGCAAAAAACATGAATTTGCATTTTGAAAAAATAATGGTTGAAGTGGGATTGAAAAAATTAAACAAAATTGAGCGGGAAAGGATTGAATTTTAAAAAAAAAAAAGAAAAGGGAAAAAAGGGAAAAAAAGGGATGAAGGGATCCCAAGAATTGAAGGGGAAAAAATGGGAATGGAATAAAAAATGGAATGAAAAGAGCTTTGGGGAAAAAAAACACATCTCATTCTAAAGGTTTTCCCTGCTTTTGTTTTCCCAAAAACCATATGAGCTGTTTTTTTAAAATTTTTAAAACCCCTGCTTTGTTTAAAATGGTGAAAGGGAATTTTAGTTTTGGGGGAAAAGGCATTAGAAGTTTAAATAAACCCCCTTTAAAATTTTCTCTTTATTGGGTCCCTTTTAAAAAGAGTTTTGGGTTTGTATAAAAGGTTTGTAATATATTGAGATTTTCCATTTTCTTTAGGATCATGGGGGGAAATTTTGGCTATTACATTCCCCCCAAAAATTTCCCCCCCCTAATGGGATTTTGGTTTAGGTTTCTATTTTATTTTTTTCCCCAGTAAGAACGATGAAAATAAATGATGAAAATTTCAATGTTCAGGCGCTGTGGAGAATCATTATATGGGTTTAAAGCAACTTTTTAAAGTTTTTTTTGGAAATTTCCACATCATGGTTACAAAGGGTGGTTATAGGTTTAATTTTTTCAATAGGTTATCAGTTTGCAATTATGAAAATTTTGCTTTGCAAGAAAAAAACCTAATGATAGACCCATTTTTAAAAAATTCTTTTAGAAAGAAGTGTTTTAAATTTTTATTATAGATTTTAGGGAAAAAAGGAAATGGATTTAAATTTCCCTTATTTGGTGTTTAAAATCAGGTTAAATGGAGTCGGGGTGTAATTCAAGTAATTAGGAAGTATTTTAAATTTGGGTTTCAAAAAAAAGGGTTTTACCCCTTTCGAAGGAAAGTACATAAAGGGGGTTTTGGGTCTAGAAGGGGGCCCGGGGTTTTGAGATACGGCCTGGTGAAAAACCGTGTACCCCCTTACATGAGAAGGGAGAGCCCGGGACTTGTGACACGGCCCGTGGGGGAAGGGGGGGTTTTAGCCTGAGGGGAAAAGTGGTGGAGCTGGGCCCCCAAAGGGGATGAGAATTGGGGAAACCCTTTCAACTAGAGGAGGGCCAGCTTGAGATCGGGCCCGGTTGGTTGAAGCCGTCCCCCACATGGACAGGGTAAAAGAATTGTAGATTATGACAAAAAAAGGGCCCACGGCTTAAATTTTCCCGGGGTTTGGGGAAGCCGTGGTAACACTGGATAAGGAAATGTTACTTTAAAATTCCCCCAAAAGGGGGGAAAGGGGCACAGCTTTCCCCACGGCGTGGGGTAGGGCGTGTGGGGACGATTATTCTTCTAAAATTTAAAAAAAAAGGAAAGTTTTTTTCGTTTTTGCTGGGAAAAAGATCACCTGCCTTTCCCTTTTTAACAATTAAATAGAATAACCCTAGGGGGTTTTGGGGGGGTATCTTGGTTTTGGGGTTTATTTGGGAAAAAGGGAAAAAGAAGGAGGCAGAGAGGCTTTGGGAACAGAGGTTTATTTTTTTTTTTTTAAAATTTTCGTTTTTTGGGAAACATGTGTAGCAAAGAACTTTTTCTCCCAAAGGGTCTAAAAGTTTGTTCCCCACGAATTGTGATTTTTAAAAATTGATTTGTTTTTAAAATCTTTTTTTTTTGTTTTTGGATATTCATAACTTCTGAACGTCTTTTTTATTATCTTTGTTGTTTGGGGGTGAATTAGAGCTCTTCTATCAATTAGCAAATTTTAAATATTGCCCCCTTGCACGTCAAATCCGTAATTGTTTGTGTTCTTTGGTGACTTTGAAAAATGTTTGATTATAAAATGATGATGAATTCATGTTATAGAGTGTATGATTTTTTTTAAATGGTTTCTTATAATCTATGGCATGAATTTGGGGAGTCTCTCTGTTTTTTTAAAGCTATTGATAGATTAAATCCTAAGGCTTGGGCTGGGGTTTTTCTAATTGAAAAGGAAATAATCAAAGAGTTTTTTTGGTTATCGGAAAAAAGTTTGGAGAGATAGGTTGTTTGAGTTTTTAATAACCAAAACCCGTTTATCTAAAAATAAGAATAGAAACATTTGCTCGTGATTAAAATTTCCCTTTGAATTAAAAATATCTTGTTTTCCCTTTTGGGGGGTTTTTTTTCAACTTTTGACCCTTTTTTTTTTAAATTTGGGTTTTATATTATTTTTATTTAAAACAACCCCCCCCCCCCCCCCCCCCCCATTTTTTTTTTTTTCCCCCTTTTTTTCGCTTTGAATAAAAATTATTTAAACCCAAAACCCTGTGGATACGACCCCCACTCATTACTAAAACGCAAATCATATCTTGTCTGGGGTGGGTTTTTTTAAATTTTTTTTGGATTGGGGCCCCCCTAAAAATTTTTTGGATCGCTTTCCGGGAAATTTGGTTTTAAAAATTTTTTTCTTTTTTTGTTTTGCTCGTTTTCTTTAAAAGGGAAAAAAATTAAAACCCGGGGGGATTGGGGAAGACTCTAAAGGGGCTCGACGAGAAGCTTTTTTAACCCCCAGATGAATTTGGGACGGATTTGTTTTGATTCACCCCCGACTCTGGGAAAAAAAAGACGATATGGCAAACCCCCAGAGAACCCTTAAAAGGGAAAAATTTGGCCCCGCACCGGATGTTTAATCAACAACCCCCCTTTTTTTCATACCCGAACTAGTGTTTAATTCGAGTTAAAAAAACTGGGGGTTTATACATCGCTACCCCCCTTTTATGGTCTTGGGAAAGAAGATCCCCACAAAAATTTGAAAAAGTTTCATATAGTTTTGTTCTAGTATGAGGCCCCCCCAAAGGAAAACCCCCCCCATCAAAAACAAGTAGTGTTTTTCCCCTTTTCTTTGTCTAAGCTAAAAATTGGTTGTTTTTTTGCCTCCCGGGTTTATAAAAAACCCCCGGAATTTAAAAAAAGGGGGCTCTTCTTAGACAATTTTCCCGATCCCCCGCCCCCGGTTAAGAAAAGGGGAAAAAATTTTGGGATCAAAAGGGGACACCGGGGACTCTTATGGGGGTATTGGGGGAGGTTCAAGGGAAATGGTTTCAAGTGTCCACCCAAAATGGGGTATCTGAAAAAACTCCCCTCCCCAAAAATTCATGAAGGGTTGCTTTTTAATGGAGAGGGGAAATGTGGGCTGCAAGTGGAGGTCCTAGAAAAAAAACCCCCCCCTCAAGCTGGGAATTTATCTCCAATGGGGTTTTTTTAAATTACAACAATTTGGGTATTTGGGATGATTTTTCTTAAGGAAGGGAAATGGGGGGAAAGGGGTTTTTTAAACCCTTTAAAAACAAATTTTTTAACCTAACCCCCCCTTTTGCAGAGCTAGCTCTTGGAAATACCCCGCGGTGGGAAAGGGTTGTGGAAAATTTTGCTGCTCCTAAAATCCAACCGACAGCGCCCCCATTGCAAGAGGGAAAAATCATGAACACGCCAATGCAAAGGGGGGGGTTCCCCGGGGGACGCCAAAAAGGGAAAAATGACCCCTATCGAATAATTAAATCCTGGATGGGGGGGATTTTCCAAAATTTGGTAGGGGGAAAAAACCAAAAAAAAAATTTTTCCCAAAAAATTTTCCGCTAACCCCTAAAACCCAAAAATCCCCCCAGCCCTTCCCCTTCGGGGTTGTCTTTTGGGGAAAATTTTTTAAATTTCACTTGCCGTTAATACAAAAAAATTTTAGGATGAGAAAAAACAGGCATCCACAATTTTGGAAAAAAGGTAACCCAAAACTTGCTTTTTTTATTAAACAGGTTAGGAAACTCAAGGTAATTTTTCCCCTTTTCAAATTTTACAAATCCAAAGAAAAACGCTAATGCTTTTCCTTGGAAGTGGAACGAAATTGAGGGATAAAAAGGAAAGGACCCCCAACCAATCTTGAAAAGAGACGAAAATCAAAGGGTCAGAGAAAACCAGATAAAGGGGGCCCTTTTTAAAACCCCAAAAAGCAGAAAAAAAAAGCACCCCCCTTTTCCCCTAGATTAGCAAAAAACCAAGAAGGGAATTTTAAGGAAAAAAAAAGGGGATTCTTAAAAAATTTTGCAAAGTTAAGGAAAAAATATTCCTTTGTGGATGCATTTTTAAACAAGTCCCCTTTTTATGAAAAATTTTTTAAAAGAATTGTGCATAAAAAAAAAAAATGAAAGGTAATGAAAAGATTAGTTTTGGTGAGATGTTTCACTATTTTTTAGAAAAAATTCCCCCAAAAAAGTAAGGACCCCTGTATGTTTATTTTCCCCTTTAAGTGGGGTGATTTGGAATCGTTTAAAAGATGTTTTTTTTTTGGGGTTAAAATAAAAGTTACCCTTTTTTGTTTATAAAAATTTTAAAAGTTGGCCCCCCTTGAAGGAAATGGTGTTATTGTTCAATTCCGTGGGGCCAATGTCTATCCTGGGGATCCTATAAGGTTTTGTAAATTTAAAAGGGGTTTGGGTTTTTCCCCGTAGATTTTTATGTGTTGACATGGAGAATGAATTCTGAAATTTCCCCAAATTTGGATTTTTTTAAAAGGAGAAAATTTAAAACCCTTTTAAATCGGGGGTTTTTAAAGTGAATTTGTATAATTTTTTGAATAAAATCAATAGGGGATTCGGTTTTTAAAATTTTAAAATATGTTTTAGGGTATAATACCAAAGAGAAGGAGGAAAAAATCACAAAAGGAGCATAATTGAAGCTTAAAAAGATCAAGTTAAAAATTTCTCATGGGAAAAACACAAGGAAAAAACAAAAGGCCGTGTCATGAACCGTGGGCCAAAATTTTTGTGAAAGGTCATTGGAAAAAGGGGCACGATTGTGTTGGGTGGGGTTTGAAGCCTGGCATACGTGTGAAAAACGTGGGGAAAATCCAGAAAAATTTTGGGGGGGGTTATTTAAAATTTTTCCCCCCTTCTAGCCATGTTTTTTTTTCCGTCCCGCTAGCCGTTGTTCCCAGTTGTGTTCCTAGCCGTCCAAAACTGAGCAAAATTTAGGAGTTTAAATTTTTCGCCAGATGGGGACCGGTTTTTAAATCTGGCCGGGCTGTTTTGGGTGCCAGGGTGTTATTCACTTGACGAGATTCCTTGGAAAAGGAAAGATACAATCGTATCTTTCCAACTGGAGGACGCTTCCGGCCATGGCCTTTAGAAGTATAATAGAAACAACCTAATGAGAAAAGGAGGGAGGCGGCACAAGAGAAAACCTAGAGTAAGAGATGTTGCTGCTAGGAAGCTGTTGCCAGAATAGTTTCGGATTGGAAGCCAAGATATTTGTGTTTGAATTTTCTTTTTGGGACTCAATTATTTTATGGGTTATATCTTCTTATTAGATTCTCTGAGTGGCTAATTGTTTCATACCGTCCCTGAGAAACCCTTATTTGTCATTGCGACATAATTGTTGATGTTCAATAATTAATTTACTCTTTGTGTTTATTCATGTTGCAATTTGGTGTATTCTTCTTGATATTGTGGCAGGTATTAGGATGGAATTTATATCTTGTTATAGAATTGGTAATAGTTTGTTAGAGTGGATCTGGTATGGATAAAAAGGACCCCTTGTAATCCTAGAGAATAGGTTAATAGGAGGTTTTCTGTATTGAGCAAGACATAGCGGTCTGGTATCAAAATTGAGAGTCCTAGGATTTAATGCAATCTTGTTATGTTAATTGAAGAAGAGAATCTTAATTGGCTTAATTAGGATGTAGAGATTATTGATCTTGAGAAAGACTCTAATCTAGTGTAAGAAAACTCGCAGATCAGCAGATTGTGTATTAATCATTGGATAGTTTGGATTGATATAAAGTTGCTTGAGATTTAGGGGTGGATCTTGGGCAGGTATGTTTAATTTAATTTCATTTTAATTAATTAAGGGGTGTTTGAATACATTTATCTTTGTTCATTTTATTTTTTTCTTTCAGGTTTATGCATTAATTAGGATAGTGAGGATCTCATTAGTGGAAGTTAGATAGTCGGAGAAGAATCGTTAGTACTAGTACTTATAATTCTTCGTGGGATCGATACCTGTACTCCTATACTATATGTAAGTCGATAGGTAACACTTGTGAGAATGATCGTGGTAGGATTGCGTAGAGGGTTTAAACTTGTTTAGGAAACGGCCAGATCTTCCATCTATATTCTTAGGGGAGACCATTTGTAAGACATCCAGAACGAAAATTGATGTACATGACGGTATCCTCACTATTGGAATTTTTGATGGTTTGAAGTGATTTAAGTTAACATTTATGATGCCATGAAATAAGCCTAGTGATATCTCCCTGTTTTTGTTGTGGGATTATTATTGACCATTAATACAAGCTACATTTGATTGATTAGACGATGATGAGTGAGTTGAAGATTGTACTTAATAGGAGTCTATACTTATTTAATACAGTTGAAAAATTTAAGGAGAAGCTTGTAATATCCTTTTGATTTGCAGGACCATGATTTGGGTGTTGGAAGTCATTAAACCTAAAGGTATGATATGTTTACATTTAATTTACCCTGCTGACACATACTTCTTGCCCTCTATTTGTGGCAGGCACCAAAGTTGGAATTCAAAAACCCTTACCTAAAACATCCTAAAGTACATCTTTTAGGAGAAATGAGATCTTGCTGTGATAGTCTCTTAACAATACTAAGTACTTTAGAAGAAAAGACAAAGTTGATTCAGGTTCTAAGAGAGTATAAAGAAGCATTTGGATGGTCTCTAGCCGATATCAAAGGACCCAAGCCCCCTCCACATGCATGCTTTAGATTTTAATGGGAAGATAATTGCAACCTTCAAGGGAAATCAGCAGTCTTTGTGTGAACCCGCCTATGATGGAGGTAGGGTAGTTAAGAAAGATATCTTGAAACTTCTTGATGCAGGTTATAATCTATATAAATTTCCGATAGCAAATGGGTAAGTCCCAATTCAAAGTAGTTCAAAGAAAACAGGGCTTGACTGTGATTGCTAACTCTGATGGTGAGTTAATTTACATACTAGAGTTCGAATGGTTGGAGGGTTGTGGTGATTACAGGAAGTTAAATGCATCAACTAGAAAAGTCACTTCCCTCTTCCTTTCTTGATCAGATGCTTGAATGTTTGGCGGGCCATTCTCACTATTGTTGTCTCTTGATGGTTATTCAGTTTTCTCAAAATTCCAGTGGCACCGGGATGATCAAAGGAGAAAAAGACTACTTTCACTTGTCCATTCGGTACTTTTGGCGTATGAAGGAAAGGATGCTTTTGCGTCTCTGACAATGCCACAGCCACATTTCCCAAAGGTGTATGGTAGTAATATTTTCATAGTTTGTGGAAAAATAACCTAAGAGGTTTTCTGGATGATTTCACCCGTTCTAATGGTTTTTCTTTTTGATTCATGTTTGTCTGACCTTACAAAAAGTTGGGTCAAAAATGTATATGATAAGACCCTATGTGGTGAATTTTATGAAAAATGTCTCCGTTATGGTTGAATAGGTCTCATTTTAGGTTTTTATTGTATCCTCTTAAGGGCTTGATGTCGATTAAGCTAAGGTAGAATAGAATTGATTAGTTCTTTACACTTTTCCCGTAAGGGTACGGGAATGTATTCTTTTCTTGGGTGTGCAGGATGTCTAGCGGACGGTTCATCAAGGATTTTACCAAAATTTACTCATCCCCTATGTCGTATTGCTGCAAACAAGAAGTGACATTTTAAGTTCGATGAGGCCCTGTAAGCACGCTTTTGCACCACATTGAGGGGATAAGTGGGACTTCTGCTCCAATATCCAACCACCTGACTGGAACCTTCCCTTTGAAAATTATGTGGTGATGCGAGCAATTTATGCAGTGGGAGCTGTTCTTGGCCTAAAGAGTTGGAAGAGCTTCTCATGTCATTTATTAGCTTCCAGAACATTGGCTAATGCTCAATGCAACTTATTTCACAACGGAAAAAGAACTCTTGGCTGTTGTTTTTGCATTAGAAAAATTTCAGATCATATTTACTTGGTACTAAGGTAATTGTGTCACTCTTGATCATGAGCTCTCAAATACTGCTGTGAGTAAGGAGGCGAAAACCAAGGACTTATTCGAAGGCATACTTTTTTCAAGGAGTTTGATCTAGAAAACGCGAAAGAAAGGCTCTGAAAAACTTAGTTGTAGAACCACCTCAGTTATGAATACCTATCAGTGAAGGGTCAACACCAATACAAGATGATTTTCCCTGATGGAGTATCTCTTTTCTATCAAGGACAATTCGTTGGTATGCGATTTTTGTCAACTATTTGGTTACTAAGACACTACCAAGTGATTTGTATTAGGGCCTCAAAAAGTTAAAATTAAAAGTGATACTAGGTTATTATCTATGGGATGATCCATATTTGTGGGAAACATTGGGCTGGATCAAATCATTAGAAGGTGTATTTCTCAAGACGATATTCCTTCTGTCTTGCAAATTTTTGTTACTCATATGCATTTGTGGTGGGACATTTTGCCCTAAGAGGTCAGCTCAAAAAGGTATTAGGGTGTGGTTTGTTTTGGCTACTTTGTTTTCTGTTGACTCTTTTATGTTTTGTATGTCTTGTGAACGATGTCAAATAGATTGGAAACTTTAGGACCTAGAGGTCAAAATGCCACTTACCCTTATTCTTGCTTGCGAAGATATTTGATATATGGGGGTATTAGGATTGGACCTTTATGGGTCCTTTTCCTCCTTCTTTCGGTAATGTTTAATCCTTCTTGCTGTAGATTATGTTTCAAATTGGGGGGAAGCCAAAGCAAACCGAATAATGATGCCAAAATGTTGTTTTGGATTTTTGTTAAATTCATTTTTTGCTAGTTCGGGAATCCACCAAAGGCTACCTTATCTGATCGATGTGTACACCACTTTTTGTTATAGAGCTAGTGGAATACTATACTAAAAAAAAATACAGAGGGTCACTCATCGCAACCTTCCACGCATAACACCCCACAACCAAAGGATTGGCAGAAGTTTTAAAATCGAGTAATCAAGTCTATTTTGGAAAAAAAACGTTCAATCCAAGCAGGTAAGGATTGGTGCACAAGACTTGAAGATGCATTATGGGCTTAGGATAGCTATCAAGAACCCTTATAGGTATGTCTCCTTTACCGTGTGGATGTGATATTGGAAAAACCGGTGTCCACCTTCCTGTGGAGCTGGGGAAACATGGGTATTGGCTGTAAAAACAATTGTAACATGCGAATGGATGAGGTTGTTGGTGATGACAGAAAACTTTCAATTACAAGAAACTTGAGGAAATTCGAAGAGAGCTTATTAGAGAGTACTTAAATATCTACATGGAAAAAAATAAAGAATTTTCATGATCAAATGATTTCCGAATGAAATTTTTCTGTAGGGTAAAAAAGTACCACTTTATCATTCTCGAGGAAGTGTTTCTGGAAAAACTACAATCACGGTTGGATTGGTCCTTTTGTTATCATAACTTTTTCACATGGTGCAGTTCGTTATCGCAAGTCTGAAAACAGTGGTTTAAGAACTTCAAAGTCATTGGTCATGCTTGAAACCTTTTTATGAAGGATTTCAAGTAGTAGTATTGAAGAAACCAGTTTAAAAATCACCCCGGAGGTATTGTTCGTTAAATTATAGGAACGTCTAGCCTCAAACGGGACCGTTAAAGAAAAGCGCTTTCATGGGACGCAACCCATGTCAAAAAAAAAAAAAAAATTAAGTTTTGTTTAGTTTTTGTTTTGATTTTAGTTTGTTTGATTCTTTCTTGTGGATTAGTGCAGCAAGGATACATATCATCAGGGTGACACTCTCTCAAGTGCTTAAGGGAGAACTCCAAAATACTAGGGAATGTACCGGTTTTTCCTTTCTCTTATTCTCTATGTTCTTGTGTTGTTAATTCCTCTTTAATTGTGCTGAATTAGGCAACAGTGAGGACCCCCACACTGGGTTTCAGCTAAGAGTGGGGGAGCGGGATAATAAAATATTATAGAGATAGAGAATTGACTCATCTTTGAAACTTTGAATGTTTGTCCTTAAGCAAATTTTAAGCCAAATTTTTTCAACATTATCCATGAAATCTGGGGATTGTACTAAATGTTGAATAAGATTCTACAAATTGTGAAATTGACTTGGTCAAATGCTTTACTCACCTTACTGACTGTGCATTAGGAATACTTGGTTAAAATTAAGTAGTGAAATCTTTAAGAAACAAATTTACCTTGTATTTAGCTTTAGAAAATTGGAAGTTAAGAGTAAGTCGTAGAAATCCTAAGTGAAAATAAACAAGTTTACTTCTCGGTTATATTAGCAATGAATATACTCTTGAAGTTGTTGTTCACACCAACAAAAAATCAAGCATAGCCATTATCTCCAATATTCAAATAATTGAGTTAAGGGAGTATTCAAACTTGAATGTTAGAGTTAAGGGAACTGTCCGTAGGGGTTTCTCAAAACACGTTCACTTGAGTGGCCGAGCTCGGGATGTGCGATCAATGAACTCACTATAACGATAAGGGCGGAAAAAAGGCAAAAGTTTATGAAAAGAAGCGGGCCACAACAAAAAAACCCGTCAAAATAGATGCTTGATTAAATCAAAAGAACAATGAATGTAAACATTCATTGAATTAAACAAGATTATAATAGAAAGGAGAGAAAAATCATATGAAAGAGTTGATATATATGCTTTTACTTTATGTTGCAAGGATTATATACTTGATAATATCCAATGAAGTTTTATTGGGTGTTTTTCGTTATTGGATTTAAGTATTTACTTTTGGGAATAAAAATTTCTTTGCTAAACATGAGGATTAAAAAGTTTGTTTGTATAGATTAGCTATTATAATTAAAAAACTTTGTTTCCATGGTAATTTGATCACATGAAACCTTTTGGTGAAGTATAGACATTAAAAATTACAAGTCATGAATTACAAATGAATAGACGTTGGAATGATGAAAAAAGAAAGTTCGTATAATCTATGAAGGATTTCGCTGTAGATTTGATTCATTTGCTTGAGGAACAAGCAAGAGTTTAAGGTGTGGGGGAATTTGATAGAGCATTTATACTCTCAATCTTTAAGTATGACAGTGTGTTTATTTATTATAGAATTTTATAGAAAAATCATAAGGAAATTGGTACTTAATTTTATATGGTGAATCAAATTAGGTTAAATGGAGTAGTCCAAGGGTGCTAATTGAAGTAAATTTAGGGAAGTCATTCTACAACTTGGATCAAAGACAAGGATTTACACCGCCGAAGGAAAGTACATGAGCGTGTATCTGTTAAAAGGAGGCCGTTTGAGATTACGGGCCATGGTGCAAACTGTGCTTACACACTGCATTGAGAAGGAGAGATACCGGCCTTGTGACCGGCCGTGGTGGCAGGCCGTGGAATGGAAACCGTGGTGGAAGAACTAGATGTGGCCAAGGATGAGAATTGTGGTACATCATCTAGAGGATGGCACAGCTTGAGATCTGGCCGTGGTTGAAGCCGTGGCACCACACTGGATACGGAATGATGAATTGTAGAGTATGCACAGAAGAAGGCACGACTTGAAATTGGGTGGTTGGAGCCGTGGGTACACCACTGGACAAGGAAGATGTACTTGTATTTAACACACAGAGGATGGCATGGCTTTCCCCACTGCCGTTTTGTGTGGGCGTGCCAGGCGGACGATTATTCACTTCTCGAAATTTATTTGAAAAAGGAAAGATATTTTCGTATCTTGCTAGCAAATAGATCACCTGCCATTCTTTAACAATATATTAAATAGAACTAACCCTTGAGGGTTAGGGGCCATTTGGATCTTGGATATCTTGGAGACAAAGAAGGGGAAAGAAGGAGGCAGAGCAGGCAACGGGAACAGAGGCTCGTTATGTTTTATTTCTTGAATTTTCGTTTTTATGAAGGAATGTGTAGCTAAGAACTTTTTCTAGACAAAGGGTCATAGAAAGTTGGATGCTCAAGCAATTGTGAGATCTTATTGATTTGTATTTAAATCTTTTCTTTGTTTTTGGATATCATATATCTTCTGAACGGTCTTGTCATTATTATCTTTGTTGATTGGTATGAATTAGGAGCTTTTCTACTCCAATTAGCAAGTTAATAGATTGTTCATCTAGCACGTCAAATCCGTAATTGGTTTGTAGTTCTAATCTCTGGTGACCGATAACATGTTTGATTATAAAATAGATGATCGGAATTCATGTTATGGAGATGTATGATCTTGTGTAAATAGGTTTCTATGAATCTACTGGCATGAATGGTAGTCTCTCAGTTTTTAATGCTATTTGATAGTTAAATCCTAAGAGCCTTGTCTAGGGTTTTCTAATCGATAAAGAAATAATCAAGGCTTGTTTTGGTTATCGAAGAAAAGAGGTACGGAGAGATAGGTTGTTAGAGTTGTTAATAACCATAACCAGTTTTCTCTAGAAATAGGAATAGAAAACATTTGTCATCGATTGTTCAATTCCTAGATTAAAACTATCTTGATTCTTTAGCTAGGCTTTTATCAACTTCGATTCATTATATTGCTTCCGTCTACTATTATTATGGATTTACAAACAAACCCCCCATTTTTCTTTTCCCTCTTTATTGCTCTGAATAGAATTATATTTAAACCAAATCCTGTGGATACGACCCTACTCACTACTATACGGCAAATCATATTCATTGTCTAGGAGTAGGTTTTATTTTTGTGGATTAACACCCATACCCAATGAGAATTATGCTAAAAAGAAGCTTTTGACTGATTGAAGAAATGGCTTGAATTCATTTGCTTAGCAAATTGAGAGATTCTTCTACAAAGGTGAGTAGCCTGTTGGGTACTCAAGAGAATGAAACATATTCAATGTATTGTCCTCACTAGTTGTTACTCTCTTAATAAGCTAATGAGTTTTGAGTTTCGCATTGAGTTCATGAGCCAGTAATAACTTGCATGCATTTGGGTTTAAGGCCATGAGAGCTGGACCTGTTAGGCAATCTTTTTACGTAAAACCGCAAATGGAGAGGAAAAATGATATTAAATAAATAATTTTCAAAGGAGTAGGGAATAAGTGGAGTTTATACTCAACTATGGTTAAAGCTAGGTGGAGTTAAACACCCTATTTTGAAATATGTAATTGGCAGCAAAACTATTAAAAATTTCCCAAGCTTCCTTCAGACCACTTAGAACAATTAAAACAATTTCAATAGTTGAGGGTAAAAGGAAATAATGATTTGGTTGAGAAGGATACCATTCGGAAGGTAACCCTTCAAGATGTGTAAAGGTAACCCAAGCACATGCAATGAATCAAAGAAACAAACCCAATCACAAAACATAAATGGTTCATTTGGAATAGAAATTGCGTGAAACCCTATTGGAAATTTGGATGAAATCCAAAGGTTCAAAGATGCAATCAACAATCCAAACAAGGTTAAATCTCGCCAAATAACAATCAATGCAAGTGAACAATACACTGGTGAATTATATCAAGAAGACGGATCTAAAACCGTGAATTTTATCCTCTACAACAAGCACCATTTACGTCACAAATGATTCCAATATTGAAGATGATATCAAATACTAAAACAATCAATTTCATAACTTGATAATCTGATCATAATTTGCAATAAAAAAATCTGACAAAATAACATCTAATTCATCCCTTAGATATGATTCACTAGGTGATGAAAAGGAAACACAACTAAAGAGGTATTGCTATTACTCCAATTGCCCTTTATTACACTCGCCACCATTTCAAAACTCTCGGAAATTGATATTGATAAAGGGAAATTGGATTTAGGGAAAAACCTTAAGCCCTCTCACGAAAATGTGAAGTGTATTTTGAAAATTTGGCCTCCTCAACACCCTTACTATATGCAAGTATTTATTCTTGCTACTCGTAGGGCTAGGGAAAAATGAGCAAAAATTATAAGTTTGCCCATTTCAAGAATAGCCGGTCCTAAATGGGATTTACAATAAAAAATGGAAATTTTCCCAACAAGAAAAAATACAACATAAAAATAGTCCATAGAACATTTACAAGTACAAAATATCATAAAGTTCTTCTTGTGCCAATGCTTTGGAATGGAAACATCTCAAACGGTTCTTTGATTGTAAATCTGAAATTGTCCTGTGTCTATCCACTAGTGTAAGACATATTGCATCCCATGGAGAAATTATTATTGTAACATATAAGAATTATTTTCAAATATTTATTAGGAATAAAAAGATATAAAGTAAAAAATTTAAGCGATTTGGACCATTAGCTAAATCAGTTCTGAGGGTTATTGGTGGTGCCGGAAAATTTTCTCATCAGTGAGTGATAATGAATGCGGCTTTGACAGTTTCCAGTAGGTATGGAAAAGAAACATGTACATGGGATTTATCATCTTAACAGTGTTAAAGAAGCTGATGAAGGATCCATGATGAGAGTCAAGCTGGAAAAGAAGGGAATGTGGATCCTCTTGAAGTGTCGCCCTGGGACCGATCACAAGAAGTCGGAGCGAAACGACTCAAGGAAGCACTTAACGGGGTTGATAAAGGATTGTCTCGGACGCGGGAAGGATTGGGGCAATCATGAAGTTGGAACGGATTGGAATAACCATGGGAAAAGACCCTGCTCTTATACATGTCACTCCGGACACGGGTTAAGAGGGCGTTGTACTTTCAAAGGCATGGCGTGTATGGTGTCAAGCAAATCCACAGAAAGAATACACAGCAAAGTTACACGGGCGTGTATGTTGTCCAGAGTTGCATAGAAAAAATACCACGGCAAAAGTTACACGTGCGTGTATGTTTGCCGGAAGTTGCCAGAAAGGTACCGGCCTAAGTACATGGCGTGTACCGGGGTGTATACCTACGACCAGTCTTGTTCTGTTTTCGGTTTTTTTTACACCACTTATCTAAACTACGTTCATTTTGGACTTGTTTTACACGAATTGTAACCCTAGTTAAAAGCTCCTAGGGTTTAGATCAATAGAATTTTACATCTTTGAACATTAAACACTTTGGTGAGGCACCTCTCTTGGTTCTTTTAAGAAACTAAATGATTTATGGATATGATTTCCGTGGTGTTCATCCCGACTTATCAATAGGTCTTCCATCCCGATTGTGGCGTCTTCTTTTTTATACAAGGTTTCTCTGTCTCGCTTATAGACAACGGGTCGCGGTTTCCACTTTAGGTTGTTTGGGCGTCTTAGGCAACGAATTTTCGACGTATTGGTATTGGGTTTCGTCACTGGTTGGCGTGGTTCGTATTCAGTTTGGTATTCAGAAGCTTAGGTTTGTCAGGAACTTCAAGTTCGGTTTGAGGAAGGTAATATCAAAAAACCCTAAACTCCAATCGTCATATCAAATTATAGTATTCAATTTGTAAGTACTATTGTCTATTGATAGTGTAAATATCGCCTTGGCGATTGTTTAAAAAAAAAAAAAAAAGAGTAAAATCACAACAAACAAAAAAAAAGAAAAGAGAAAAGAAAAGAAAAGAAAAAACGTGATCAAGAGCTAAAATCAAGACAAAAAATAAAATCGGATAGAAAAATAGAGGAAATATTTTCGAACCCTTTTGTGATGTTTTGGAAATCTTCGGAAGGGAAAGTTGGTGTTTAATTTCGGTGGGGTTAAGTTCCATGAGAATTGAAAAGAAGAAATTGGCGAGTGTGATATCTTCATTATTTGTGGAATACACGAGTAACTGTGGATATCATCATTTGAGCGAAACACGTAAGGGAGTGTAATCGTGAGGTTTAATTATTATTTATTTGTGTTTAGTAATAATCTTTTCTGCAGGGTGGGATATGTCGATGACAAACATTCTCCTGAAGGTTGAGAGGGGAAGGTTTTGATGCTAGGTTAGTAATGAGGCATTGAGCGGGAGAGAAAATGAAGCGGAGGTCCCAAGAGGGAATGAAACTAAATTCATGAGACGGGTAGAGCAAAGACAAAGAGCAATTCCACAAACATTATACCAAGGGCGTAAGAGGGAGGTAGATCGTTTAGGAGAAGTACCGAGGGGTGGGAGAGATTGAAATACGGATGATGATTTGATGAGCCTTTTGTTGGGTGTTAGAGGATATAGTGGTCGGAAATAGAGGAACTAGAGATTGGGAAGATAGAGGAGATAGTAATAGAGGGATGATCAATTGAGTAGCATAAGTTGAAGGATTCCTCCTTTCCAAGGGAAGTAATGATCCCGAGGCTTACTTAGAGTGGGAGAAGATGGTGGGTTGGTATTTGATTTGTCACAACTATAGTGGGAGGAAGAAAGGAAAGGAAGGTAAAACTTGCTCCAGTGAATTTCGGATTATGCTTAGTGTGGTGGTTCAACTATGTGGAATAGGAGAAGAGTGGCGAGCCACCTATTGAGGTCTTGGGAAGAGATGAAAAAGAGTGATGGAAGAAGCGGTTTGTGCCTGCGTATTTAACTATCGTGAATTGCACAACAAGTTTGCAAACTCTGAGGAAAGGAAGCCGATATGTAGATTGAATTATTTCAAGGAGATGAAGTCACTATAATTAGGGCGAATGTAGAGGAGGATTAGAGAGGCTACAATGCTAAGTTTCTTGCTGGGTTGAATAGTGAAAACCAAAATGTGGTTGAATTGCAGCATTTATGTAGAATTGGAGGATATGGTTCACATGGCTATAAAGGTTGAGAAAACCTAATAAGCGGAGAAAGGGTAGTAGTAGTAATGTACGGTTTCCACAGGGTCATGGTTCTCCACTGGGGAAGACAAATTAATGGAAAAAAGGAGAAAAGCCTTTACCCACCAAAACCAAAAGGGGAAGCTATGGCAAGAGGGTTATTTACTACTGGTAATCAAGGTAAACCGGAATCTTTATTCTAGAAATCGGTGATATTAGATGCTTTAAATGCCAAAGGTAGAGGCCATATTGCTAGCAATGTCCCAAATGGGTTATGATGATTTTGCGTGATGATGGAGGAGTTATGAGATGAGGGGAGAATAGTGAAGAAGATGGATATGCCTCCTTTAGAGGTGCTATGATGATGAGGAGCCTGCATGGGAAGGCTAGGGGCAGTAGTGAAGCGTAGTGCGATTGAATGTGCCGGGGAAAGGAAGAAAGTGGAGGTGCAAAGAGTGAATATATTCATACTAAGATGCTATCTAGGAGATCACTTCTGTGTTAGATCATTGATGGAGGGGAAGTTTGCACCAATGTAGTGAGTAACTTTTTTGTTGAGAGGCTGGGGCTCAAAAATATTTGACGACCCTAGTCCCTATAAATATACAGTGGTTGAATGATAGTGGTGAGTCTAAGGTGAGTAAGCTAAGCCTTGATTGGTTTTCGCTTTGGAAGTTATGAGGATGAGGTGTTATGTGATGTAGCTGCCAATGTAAGCATGCCATGTTGTTGTTGGGGAGGCCATGGCAATTTGATAAGAAGGTTGTTCATGATGGTTTTTCAACAATGTATACGGTTTGTTCACCAAGGGAAAAGTTATAAACCTTAAACTTTAACACCCTAAAAAGGGGTATGAGGATCAGTATGCAGTTACAAAGTCGTTTGCAAAAACAAGTGTGAGTGAAAAAGCAGAGTGATGAGTGTGAGAGCAAAGATCAATGAGAAGAAAGTTAATGGGTTTCTTAAGTGTTTTTTTTAAAATTAAACAAAAAAAAGGGGATAAAACCAATTAGAAAAAAAAATGATTAAAATTGAAAATGCATTTAAGACAAAATATGGTTGTTTGAGTGGTTAGTAATGCTTTGGGGGGTTATCTAATGAAACCTTTAGACTTTTATGAACTTATAAACCCATGTTTTGAGGACATTTTTGGAAAATTTTTGGTTTCTATTTTGATGACTTTCTTATTTAAAACAAAAAGTTTGGAAGATTTTATAGGGCAACTTGGGGATATTTAGAGTGCTTCGAAAGGAAAAATTTTATGCTAACCCCAAGAAGGCACTTTTAGGAGTATGTGCAATGTGAGAAGAGTGGGGCATGGAAATTTTTTTAAACATGCGGATTCTTGTTTTAGGGAGAGTAAACTATTGCATTCCATTTTGTTCTCTAAGAGAATTACTTGTGGAGGGAGTTTATGGAGGGAAGCGTTTTTAATGGGACACTTTAGAGTAAGCTTTTAAAAACATTAGGGGTTTGCAGGAAAAACTTATATTGGCTCTCATGCAACGAAGTGTTGAGAGGATTTGTGAGCGATACAAGTGTCACATGTAAGCAAGCGAAATCTAGGAGTCCAACTCAAGAGGCTCTTTACACCCCATTCCCATTCCTCATGAGCCTTAGGTAGGATATTTCTAATATATTTTGTGTTAGGATTACCCAGGTCTGACTATGGTCATGATTCTGTTTTTGTAGTTGTTGATAGGTTTTCTAAAATGGCACATTTCTTCTTTGTCAACAAAACGGGATGATGCTTGTAATATTGCTATTGTATTCTTTAGGGAAGGTTTGTGCAATTGCTTGCGTATGCCTAGTAACAATTTGTTTATCAGTAGGGATGCTACGTTCTTAACCTACTTTTGGAAGGGTCTTTTGTGGGTTTAAGTAAAGAACTAAGTTATTGTTTTCTATTACTTGTCATCCACAGACTGATGGTCAAAACTGAGATAGTGGAAATCGAACTTTATCTACTTTGTTGAGGGGGGGCGTAATTTAAGAATAATTAAAAAGTTGGGAGGATGTTTGCCGCACATGTTGAATTTGCCTATAACGTACAGAGCATTTCTGCTGCTAAATTTTTCTCCTTTTGAAATTGTGTTGGTTTTAATCCACTAACTCCTTTAAATTTTCACCTTGTTTTCCTATTTCTGAGTAATGTTAATTTAGATTGGCAAAAAGAAGGGCCGAAATTTGTTCAAAGATCATGAGGAAGGGCAAGGCTAAACATTGGAACGACGATCAGAGCAGTTATGTGAAAAAGCCAACATGGGTTGTCGAAAAGCTGTTTTTGAAACCTGGAGATTGGGTTTGGGTTCACATGCGCAAGTGCGGTTTCCCATGCAGCGTCAATCTACACTACTTCCTAGAGGCGATGGACATTTCAAGTTCTTGAATGCATGCAACGAACAATGCATTCAAGATAGATTTTCCTGGTGTGTATCAAGTAAGTGCCACCATTTAATGTTACTGATCTGTGTCCTTTGATGTAGGTGATGATTTGAGGACTAAATCCTTTTAAGAGGAAGGGGAATGATGAGATCCATGGAGAGAGTCAAGTGGAAGAGGATTGGGTCCTCTTAAAGGTGCCCTTGTTCCCGCCTGGACCGATCACAAAGAAGTCGAGCGAAAAACGGACTCAGGAAGCACTTAACGGTGTGGTTGATAAAGGATGTCCATGAAGCCGAGGTAGGATTGGAGCAATCTTGAAGTTGGAACGGATTGGAACAACCATGGGAAGAACCCTTCTTCTTATACAAGTTCACACCGGCACGGGTTTGAAGAGGGCGTGTACTTTCACGGCACGGGCCGGTAATGGAGTCAAGCAAATCTATAGAAGAAAGATACCGCCAAAGTACACAGGGTGTATGTTGCTGAAGTTGCACAGAATGATACAAGGCCAAAGTACTACGGGAGTGTATGTTAGCGAAGTTGCACAGAAAGGACATGGCCAAAGTACACGGGCGTGTTACTCCGGTCGTGTATCCCCCTGCCAGCAGCTTTTTCGTTTTCGCATTTATCGCCACTTATCTAAAACTACCGTCGTTTTTGAACTTATTTGCACGATTTATAATTGTTTAAAAAGCTCTAGGGTTTAGAACAATAAGAATTTTAATCTTTGAACATTAAAACACTTTTAAGGAGGGCACCTCTCTTGGTTCTTAAGAACTAAAAACGACATCGGATTGATTTCCGTGTGGCGTTCATCCCCGACTATCATCGGTCTTCCATCCCGAATTGTGGGTTTCATTTTTATACCAAGGTTCTTGTTCTGCCTTTTTTCGACAACGGGTCGCGTTTCAGTTTCCACTTTAGGTGTTTGGGCGTCTTAGGCAACGAATTTAGGAAAACGTATTGGTATTGGGGTTTCGTCACAGGTTGGCGTTGGTTCGTGTTAGCAAGCCATACCTAAATGAGGTAGTTGGTAATAGTAGGAAATGTGGTTAAATAACAATGTGGCATTAGGTCCTACCTAGCTTGAAGAGAAGACAATTGGATCTGCCAAGAATGTGACAATAAGATTAAGGATGTGAGGTTAGAAGTTGACAAACCAATCAATTATGGGGAATATCAACTGGAGTTTGTTAATAAAGAGGGCATTAAAAAGAACAAGTGAACACAAAGAAGAAGATGAAGAGAAGAAGAAGCTAGTGAGGATAAAGGGTCTAAAGAAAAGGATGATGGATAAGAAGCCGAGTGCTGAGAAGGAGAAAAAAGAGAGTCAAGAAGGTGGGTTAGAGAATGTACTTCAAAGAAAAAGCCTCTACTTATTAAGTTAAAATGATCTAAGTTGTTGATGAATTCCTACACTATGGTGGACATTATTTCACAAATGCCTTTTGTGATATAGGTGTGGCTAATTAATATGATGTCCTGTAAGGATAGGCCAAGAGAGTTGGACTTGATGAGAGGATGGAGTAGAATAAACACCCTTTTGGGATTTTTTTTTCATTCCAGGAAGGAAGCTTATAGGATATGCATTTATGTGATTATTGATGGGCAAAGATATAGATTTCCTATAGATTTCTATATAGTTAAGATGCAAGAGATGGATGGCTCTCTAATTCATGGGAGACCTTTCTTTAAGCAAAGCAAGAGCCTTGATAGATGTTAGAAAAGAAGGCCAATACTCATAGGTTAAAGATGAGGAGATGATGGAATCAAATTTTTCAGTTAAGGGGACCAACACTTGAGATAGAGCTAAAGGATTGTAGAACTTCACTGAGGGTTTTACTTGATCATACGGAACACGAAGAACATCATTTCGGTCTCGTCATATATATTTGCATTGATTATTTTCATTTTCATTCAAATGTACTTATTATTGCTTCAAGACAAACTTGATGATTCAAGATCAGTGATACTTCTTTTGGTGGCCCTTAAAGTTAGCGGCGTGGAAAACTTAGGCCGGCCTTCAAGGGCCAGTGGCTTTTCCACTTAGAGGGCCATCAAAGCTACTGGCCTAAAACCTAAAAGTCAACGATGTACATTTATAAGCTGTGGTGGTGTATTATCTAGGTCGGGCGGCTTTCCATTTAGGCCAGGAGCAACTTTCTTAAGCTGAATTCATTTCAACTTTGCCTTGTATTTATACTTGGTTTTTGACACTTGAAAGACACATCATTGGATTTAGTGAATTGACTCTTTGAGTTTTCGTCTCCACTCTTATCCAATCTTTTGGATTATGGTAAATGAGGTATCGTCAGGTATCGTTGTTGTGTTATATCAACCATTCCATGCTAGGGCTAAATACTTGGCTTGCTAGTGCATTAACATCTGTTAAGGGTTTAGGATATTATTTGTTCTTGTGTTAGATATTGGATTGAATATTATGATTATGAAATTGGCATTGTGAGGATTATATTTGAATTGGGAGTAGGTCATACATCTTTTGGTATCAGGCTCATATGTAGAGAAGGGATTGGTGAATGTGGATTTCAAAATTGCAAATTTAGGATTTATGTTGTGGGTAGATTGTTATTAAATTGGGGTTGTATGTAGTTTGTGTTGAGGTTTGTGTTGTTGCTGTGTGATTGAATTAGTGGATAAAAAAAAAAAGAAATTGGGGTTTTTATTTTTGAGTTTTCTTGTGTTATTGGTTGAGTGATTCTTGTTGTGTGGGGTTATGGCAATTCTAAGTAAAGATTGGTGAAGATTGATACTTAAGGGTTGGTGTTTTGGTTTGAGTGTATTGAAGTTAGAGATTGAGTGGGGGTTGAATTAGGTTGTGTTGTTGGAGGATTATTGTGGTGATTCTATCATTTTGAAATTCTTGTATTGAGTTTGTATTGTTCTGTGAAGATGTTAAAGATAAAGTTAATTGAAAGGAATTGGGAATGGGCCAACAGTCAAACGTTGGAGGAGGAGTTTAGGGTCGTCATGCTGCAGATGGAAGAAGAACTGTAAAGAAAAGTTATAGGGAACCTAAAACGTAATTTATTGTTGCTTAATTTTAGCAATACGGAATCGATTGATGTCATTGCCACAACTACTAGTAGCCAAATCCATAGGCACCCCCACCTCATGTAAGCCCTTCATGATGCACGTAAGGAAGAGTAGTTGGAGGAAATTGAGGTAGACGAATGGGAACATATTATCATTCAATCAGGAGGAAAGGGACGATAACTTTGAGGATGAACTTTATCCTAACCTTGAGTTCAGGCCACCACAAGGGTCTAGGAATATGTAAAATTGTAAATGCTTCATTTGCTGGAGGGGATCTGTAGGAGAATTTATCTTGACTAGGAAAGTAAGGCTCGTAGGGCTCTGTTGAATGTCATGAGATTAATGACCCATACTCAAGTTCGTCTCTGGCAGCAGTGAGTTTTTAGGGTATGCGCTTTGTGTAGAAGAACTTTGCAAACTGTAGGAGGAGAGATGGTGATGTTAAAGATTCATTACTTGGTAGGAAAATGAAGAGAGTTTTTAAGGAAAGAGGTTAATTCTAGAACAGTTACATACATGAGTTGTTACTGCATCTCCAAACTTTAAGTTAAGGAGGCAAAACTGTAAATGAGTATGTCCAGGGTTTGAGACACTTATGATCCGAGTAGAGTAGTCGAGAAACTCCTAAACAATTTTATGGGCAGGATTTGTGTCTGGTCTATAATATGAAATTACTTGCATAGTAAAAGTTGCAGTGATGATGCCTAAAACCAAGATTATGCACATACAAAACCAATTTGATAAGACAATCAAACAATGTCAATCAAACTAGTCTCAATCTCATGAATAATGGCATCAATTTCAATGTTTTATAACCGATTCTTCAATTCGGATGTGGTGTTTAATCTTAAATCCAGATATGATGATTGCTCTGGATACAAAAAGATGATGTGCCTAAACACACTTTAAAAGACATCCAAAGGACTTAAGAAAAACTATTCGAGCGTCAAGGCAGAAAATCGGATCCAAAAAATGGCACTTTTCTAATGAACCCTATGATGAAAGGATGAAATTCAAACAGCCAATGATTTATTCAGAATACTTCAATGAAAATGGCCTTCTAAAAACACCTAATTCATGTAATCCACGCAAAAATGAAGCTCAATTTGACAAAGAAAAACCGTTAACAAATCATCCCTCTTCCAATGGTGAAAAATCAGTTATCAAGGGGAAATCCTTAAAGATGAATTAGATTCAATATGATAATTTCCTTCAAATAATCACAGAATCAGTGAATAACAACAAGGATGTCGGACCAAAGAGATATCTCAATTCAACATTGATTGACAACTAGGAGAAGGAAAAAAGAATCACAAACAAAATGAAAATTGATATAACGCACAATTTCAAAGATGTTGATAATCGCCACAATTTCAACTCTTGGGATTAAATTGATAAGAGTTTGGAACCAAGGTAATGAACCTAATTCTCACGTGAAAAGAAGGTGTATAATCTGCAAAATGATAAGCCCTCAAAAAAACCTCTCTTAAGCATGTATTTAGGCATGCTACTCCTAGGGTTTTAAAAAGTGATCAAACTACAAGTTTGCCACTTTTAGGTGGCTTATCCCTAAATGGAAAAATTACAAGGAAATAAAAGGGTCCCAAAAACCAAAATACAAACAAAAATAGTTCAATAAAAAAATTACAAGATACAAAATAACGTAAGTCTTCATGATCCATGCCTCAGAATAGCGAACAATCGCAGCGGAGGTGGTCTTAATTGTTATCTTTGAAAATGTTCAGTGTCCAACTGAAAGTGTAGTGACATTTTGGCTTCCCCAATGGGGGAATTTTAATTGTACCTGTAAGATTATTCTCCAAATTTTATTAGAAATAAAGACATAAGGTAAATAGAAGCTATTTGGATATTCATCCAAATTGGGTTTGAAGAGGTTGGCAAAGTGTCAGGAAATTTTGACAATCATCTCCTCGGCTTCTAAAAGATTTGCCTCAAATCTAGAGGGCTCAATTGTGGAGCTGAAACCCTAGTATCTCTGATTGTCCCTGCTCTTCCGGCTAACTATGTTAGTGGATGGGTTCCTGATCTGTCTTTGAAAACTGGGACCTCAGATGGAGTCATCCGGTAATAGAGCTATGCGTTGACTGCCCAGCTGAACATGTAGGTATTTCTAACCCTTCATGTCATCATACCGTTCGATCATACAAAACAAGGCCGACCCAACAGCAAATGGGAATGCATGATAGGAACTTTATCACAAAGGATCTCATCATGATAGTTTCTGCCCGACATCACAGGAACCTTGTGCCCTTATGGGTAACAGGCATACTTCCTCTATTATCCAGTAATGCAACTGATGAGGACTAGGCATGTGGTATAGTAGACAGTTTTTATAATTTGTCTACCAGTGCAAGAGATATAACATTCGTGCAACTTACCATATCGGATGATGAGTACACAAAGGTTACCTCTGATTCTGCAAGAGGTATTTGAAATATGTTCACTCGGAATATCACTGGTATCAGGAGATGTGGACAAAAATCTGCGTAACACATTAAGGGGTAGATATTTCCTCCCAGTATGCTCCTCAGGCGCATTTGCATTCTGATCATCATAGTATTCCTACAGTGCTGTGTATGTAGGTCTGTAGGCTCAATCTGACCATGATCTTTTCGGTATCCTCTCCAGTGTATTCCATAACAGTCATCACCCTCTTATTTGGACCACTGTGCAGCCATTTGCCCAAATCCCCATGCATTTAAAACAATTTTTATCCGGCGTGCTTTCCCACTAGTAGATCCCGGGGGAACAGTTTGTCTCGTTTCTGGTGCCATGACCTCTTTACCCTTCTAGTGGGTAAGTTTTTCTTATAATGGTTGGGGTAGTAGTGTTATGCTTTGACTCCCTACCTACCTATCCTTTGTTCCTCCTGATTGACTGTCGGTTGAGATGGGTCTATTAATAGTGTTGGGCCTACTGCATGGACCCAAAAGTATTTGGACCTTCCTCTGTCTCTAAACTTTTAAGCCAATGATAGCCCCATCAAGGGTATAGTATTGCGTGCAGCACAACAATACACGCTTTGTCAGATTTTAGAATTGAGACAATAGTTGCTATAGTTTGTTTCGGAGGTTCAACAGACACACCTATCATAAGGTCTCAACATGCCTGCAATAATCATTTCTGGTTTTACCCCACTTGCCTCAAGGTTTGCAGTGCATAAACAGCTCCTTTGTTTGTAGTGCTCAGGAATTAACTTTTCCTTAGCAACCTCTTCATATCTCCTCCAAGTTTGATACCTCCGCTCTCCATCCGACGCTATTGATGATAGATTCTTCCACCAAAGTGCAGCATATCTAACAAAATTCAACAAACAGCCAATCTGACCCTAGTTACTGTCGTCGAATCTATGAATTCGAAGAGAACTTCGGACCTTCATCTCCCAAGTCTAGTATTCATCTGCTGATCCTTTCCCATCTAGGTTGGCATCTGCTAGTTTCACATTACTCTAACACGAGGTGGACCTGAATATCCCTTTTTCTGATTTAGGTTGACCCCCAAAATTGGTCCATCCCTTTCTTCTCTGTTAGGAATATGCTCCTAACCATTCTTCTATTAAATTTCCATCTCCCACTTACTCTATTTCGAATGGAGGGTTTTGTGGGAAGCTACTCGAGGTTAGGTCTAGTTGGTTTACCACTGGTGGTTGTGGTAAAGTCATTCCTATCAACTCTAGTTGCTAGTGTAGAATTATTAGTAGTATGCTCCTATAGTTGTTTCTCCCAAAAGTTCTCCTGACCTGCCCATTACGGACCATGTCCTTCACCATCCTGGCTTTGGCTTTCACCTAATCCCCCATTCACGCTGTCATTAGACATATTTTGTAGATTCTTGTATGTTGTTCCTCAAAGCGTATGACTCAAGGTCAACACTTCCATACTATAATTCCTTAAACCTCCAACACAATAGCAACTACAAATGACAAACAAAAACAAACCCACTTATTGTTCAATTTTATTAATTGGCAACTCACGTGTAATACTCTTCTCACAAAAACAAGCCTACAAGTAACAGTGCCAGCAAATTTAATTTCCACAAAATCACTCCCAACGGAACAACACATAAGCAACAACAACTATTAAGATGTATCACCTTCCAACGGCAAACAACAAGCGTGAATATTGCATTACAAGGTAGTCTTCAACTTTCCACGGCAAATTAATGAAGACAAAAGATTAATAAGTACCTTCCAATGAATTCTGAATCCCAGGTATAGGCAGAAACTTTCAATTTGAAATTCAAATAACTTCACTTATTGCAAGCTTCCCTCAATTGGTAATATGAATTCAAATTCAAAAAGCATCATTAACTCCCAACACTTAATTGCATATGATTGGAATTCAAATAATTCCTTACTAATCCAAACTTAATGTAATCGCAAATTGTAACTTCACCATTCAGAATACACAATGGAATCAAAGACATCATACAACACTAACTTCTCACGCCACATGCTACTTCACGGCAAGAATTGGTTAAGTTTTACAAGTTCAAGAAAAAAGTGTTAAAGCATAACTTTCAATGTTTTACTTCTATATTCCACGTAAATTTAGTATTGTCCACAAAAGTGATTTAATAACCTTCCCAAATAAACTCCACCAATCAGCAAATCAAATCCTAATCTAATGTAAATTTCGCAAGTCCCACACATACAACAAACAACACAATTGTGGTTTTCACTTGATCAACCTAATTGATGATCACTTCCACGAAATTGAATACAACCAATTCCCTCTCTCACAGAGCTCTGATACCAAAATATGATGTGCCTAAAAACCAAGATTTAAGGACATTAAAAAACCAATGTGATAAGACAATCAAACAATGTCAATCAAACTAGTCTCAATCTCTGAATAATGGCATCAATTTCCATGGTTTATAAACCGATTCTTCAATTAGGATGTGTTTTATCTTAAATCCAAATATTGGATGATTGACTCCTGATACCAAAAAGATTATGTGCCTAACACACTTAAAAGCACATCAAAGGGATTAGAAAAACTATCTCAAGGTCAAGGCAAAATCGGATCCAAATAAAAATGGCACTTTTCAAATGAAACCTAATGATGAAAGGATGAAATTCAAACAAACCCTTGCTATAATCAGGAATTACTTCAATGAAACTTCCTTCTAACAACACTCTAATTTCATGTAATCACGAAAATGAAGGCCTCAATTTGACAAAGAAAAACGTAACAAAACAATCCCTTTCCAATGGTTGTGAAAACTCAACGTTATCAAGGAAAAGCCTTAAAAGATGAATTGGATCTATTGTAATTCCTTCAAATTAATTCACAAGAATTGTGAATGACAACAAGGATTATGACCAAGAATATATCAATTCAACCTAAGATAGACACACTAGAGAAAGAAAAGAAAACACAACAAAATGAAAATTGATTATTAACTCACAATTTCAGATGTTTGCCACTCGCCACAATTTCAACTCTTGGAATTGAAATTGATAAGAGTTTGGAACCAGGTAATGAACCTAATTCTCACGTGAAAAGAGGTGTTATAATCGACAAAATGATAAGCCCACTTCAAAACCTTCGTAATTGACAAGTATTTATATTGCTACTCCTAGAAAAAAGGTTAAAAAGTGATCTAAGTACCAGTTTGCTAACTTTGGAGGTGGCTATCCCTAAATGAAAAATTACAAGAAAATTAAAAGTGTCCCAAAACAAATACCACCAAAATAGTTCAATAAAAAATTACAAGATACTAAAAATAACGTAAGTTTCATGATCCAATGCCTCAGAATAGCGAACAATCGCTGCGGGTCTTGATTGTTATCCTGAAAAATGTTCGGTGGTTCCAACTGAAGTTGTAGGAATTTTGGCATCCCATGGAGAAATTATAATTGTACCTGTATGTTTATTCTCAAATTTTATAAGAAAATAAAGACCATAAGGTAAAAAATATAAGCAATTTGGATAATTCATCTAAATTGGGTTATGAAGAGGTTGGCCAGTTTAGTGTCAGAAATTTTTCCCTTCATGCAGTGATTATGACTCCCTTGATGAGGGCTATTCAATTAGCTTTAAAAGTTGGAAAAGCAGAGAGGCATTCCAAACCCTTATAAAGCAACCAAGTAATAGATATGGATCCTCTACAAAACTATCTAGGACAAAGGGTAGACAAGGGCTAATAAAGGGGGATATAAAGAGAATGTGGGAAAAGAATGTAGTTATGCCAAACGTTTAGAGGGGAGAAAAGAAAAAGATTTGTTGGTGAAAGGAAAAATGGTTTGTTTGGGGTATGAGAACAAATAGGTAAGTAGCTAGATCTAGGAGGAACAACTCTCCAGATCAAATGTTTTAAATGTCTAGGTTTTGAGCATATGGTGCTCAATGTCCGAATTGAAGAGTTATGATTGTGGCCATGGAGATTGTGAATGAGGAAGAAGAAGAGACATGCATGATTCCATAGATTTTTCAATTGTATTGGATGAATATTATGGGTGATGCAGATGTTAAGGTACATGAGGAATAGGGGAATGATCAGACATTGTCCATCAAGTATTAGGTAGGGTCATATGACTTCCTTTCTGTTAATGAAGATGAATAGAGGGAGATTTCCTATTTCACATTCCTTCAAGGGTCCAAGGATTCTTTGTGGCTATTATCAATTGATGAAGGTTGTTGTATAATGTAGTGGTTTGCTTCATTAGTAAACTAATTTGAATACTAGTATTACCTCACATCTTAAAGCCTTTTAACTACATTGGTTGAGTGAATAAGGTAGTTGATGTCACTTAGAGGGTAAAAGATCCATTCAAACATAAGGGAAGTACCATGATGAAATTATATGTGATATTCTTCCAATGTGTGCATCTTAACATCTACTTTGTAAACCTTAGATATATGATAGGGAGGGTGTTGCATGATGGTGTTGAGGTGAACACCTATGTGGTTCCAAAGGAGGATAAGTGTATAGTATTGAACCTCATTATCACCTACTGAAGTACAAGAGGCATAATTAATTAAGGTTTATAAAAAGAATGACCTTGTTAGTGGGTCAACTTGACTGGAGGAGGCTTTAGAGGAAGAGAGGTGATATGGCTTAATTGAAATAAAGTAATATGTAACCAAACAAATGAAACAAAAAACTCCTATTCAAATCCAAAAATCAACCCTTTAATTAATGGCCATGAACCCTATACCTTTTTGGGATCAGATTTGTTTAATGGAATATGAATCTCAACTCAAATGAGGGTGTGCTTAATGTGGATTAAGCACACAACATAAGAGCAAATGAAATTTCATTACAATCAAACACAAAAAAATGGGCGTGAACTCCTTACAAACAAAGGAACTTCCACACAATTGAAGAAAGGCAATCAATCAACAATTACAATATATAGGATCAATTCCACTAAAATGATATACAATAATAGGATGTAAATTGAACCTACAATTACATAAAAATTCAGACCAAGAACCAATCCTAATCAACACTAGATATTACACAGATAAGTTATGAAAAAGTAAAATCAACTTAGGAATTGATAGTATCACAAATTTCTACGTTGTAATCGCACAATTCCAAGGTGGAAATTGATAAGAGTTCCTTATGGAAAATTAGGATGAACCCTAATTTCTCCACGAAATTTGCAGCAAAAGATATGTTGTATTCCCTAACATCTGAAAACTACTAAGCAAGTATTTATACTTGCTCCCTTTTAGGGTTAAGAATTGGTTGAAAAAATTACGCTATGACTAAAAGGGTCGGATTGATCCTAAAATACATAAATTACAACTAAATAAAATGGCCCAAAAACTTACAAAATAATTTTCTAGTACAAAAGTTAATAATCTTCAATAGAGCTGATTTGTTGTGTCAATGTGATCACGACGAGTATTTGGATGAGAATTCAATGATGGTCCTAATTACAACAAGTGGAAGTTCATTTGGCTTCCCAGTAATAAAGATTGTTGTACCTACTAGATTATCAATTTAAATGTTTATTAGATAAAGAAAAAAACATTTGTATGCTTATAAGTGAATTTGGATTTCCTGTTTATCAAGATGCCAGTGATGATTTCCCATCAAGAGGTTAGTATATATGGTGACAAATGGATTATTAAATAGAGGTGGATAGCCATGAAAACAGTTACCCCCAATGGTTAAAAATAGGTATTAGTTAAGTACATGGATTTATTCCTAGAAAAATTACTTAAGGGATTATCACCCATGAAGTGCCATTGAAACGTGCCAATGATTTTTAGCCTGGTTCAATTTTGCCAAATCGACCAGCGTATTGCATGAATCCTAATAAAGTGGCAAAAGAATTGTGAAGTGCTCAGGTGGATGTACTGGTAGAAAGGGGTTTTGTCAAGGAGGAGTAATAGTCCTATGCTATTCTTACACTTCTTGTTCCTAAAAAGGATGGCACCATAGAGAAGTGTATATTGATAACAGGAGCTTTTAACAAATTACCATCAAAATTCTGGTATCCATTCCTAGTACTTAATGATTTGTTAGTGAACTACATGGTCCCTAGGTTATTCTCTAAGGTGGATCTTAAAAGCAGATATCCACCAAATTCATATGAGGTGGGAGAAGATGAGTAGAAGACGCTTTTAAAACAATCATAAGCTTTGTATGAGTGTGATGGCCTATGCCAATTTGGATTGACTAATGCCGTTAGTCTTTATGAGGTTGATGGAAACTTGTCATGAAAGAAGTTCTGGAAAAATTTATGTTGTTTATTTTATGATATTTTGATTTTACAGCTTAAACCTTGAAAGCCATGTTGAACTTTTTAATAGCAGTTTTTCTTAGTATGAGGAAAGAATAGTTGCACGGAAATTCAAGAAGTGTTTCCTTTGGTCAAATCTAAGGTAACATTTCTTAGTTTTTGTTGTGATGGTTCTGGTGTAAAGGTGGATGAAGGAAAAAGCTCGAGGGCGATCATGGATTGGCTAAACCACAATCAACCATTAAGGTGAAAAGTTTCCTAGGCTAGCTTCCTTTATAAGTGTTTTGTTAGGAAGTTTAGTAAGTAGGCATTGTCAGTTCCATTGACTGACTAACTAAAAACAATAATTCTTTTGTTTGGGGAGACTCGGCCTTAAAAAGAGCTTTAAAGAAGTGAATGCAAGGTTTAACTAATGCCCGGTTTGTTAGGAGTTACCAAATTTTGACCAAAACTTTTTGAATTGGAGTGTGGATTGTGATGCCGCTAAGGTAGGAATTGGTGATGTGTTGATGCAGACAAAGAAGACCAATTTCCTATTTATGAGAAATTGAGTGGGTGCATCTCTAAAAACCTACTCAGTATAAGTAATTGAAGTTCTATTCATTAGTGAGAGCATTTGATGACTTAGCTACACTATCTTCTTCCTAAGGAGTTTATCAGTTTTATACAGAACTATGATTACTTTAAAGGCCAAAATACGTTTGTCGAATTGACAAGCCTAAATGGGTGGAGAATTTCTAGGGAAAGCTTTGCTTATGTAATTAAGTATAAGAAAGGGAGTGCAAATATTGTATTTGATGGCCTGTCCAACAGAGGTATGTACTTATCACTTCATTACAATCAAATAGCTGCTTGTGTTTGGAATTAATAAACGGAGCAGTATGTTCCGATACAAATCCCTTAAATTGATTGTCGAGCGATGTTTAGGGAGGACACATTGTAGATGGATATTACATGGTAGATGGTCTTTTGTATAGAGTAGGGAAAATTATATATACAGTGTGGTTCCATTAAGGAATTGTTGGTTAGGGAAAGCTCATGGCTGGAGGGTTATCTGGGCCATTTTGGTGAAAAAGAAACCCTTGTGGATGTTGTTTAAAAGGGAGCATTTCTACTAAAAAGGTTATGTAAAGGTTGTCCACAAGATGTTAAAGAGCTGTGGGTGTTTGTAAGAGGGGTGACAAGAAAGAAAGAGAAGAGACTTAGGCGTGAATATAGCCTTTTCCTCTACCTACAACAGCTTTTTAGAACCGATATTAGTTATGGGATTTTTTTCTTGGGTCTTCCCTAGAATGGGGAGAAGGCAATGGACTTTATCATGGTGGTTGGTTGATTGTTTCAGCAAAATGTCACACTTTGTGCCTTGTCACAAAAAAGATGACGCCTCCTTTTATTACTAACCTTTTTATGTAGGAAATTGTATGATTACATGGTGTTCACACAGCATAATATTCTGATAGAGATACTAAGTTTCCTCAGCTCTTTTGGAAGACACTTTGGGAAATGAATTGGTAATAAAATCGTGTATAGTACATCTTTGTGATATGCTTAAAAGGGGCTCTAAAGCATATGAAATAACCAAGTTGAACACAACTCTTAATCACAAGATCCAAAAAACATAGTTCAAAATTGGAACAAAATGGTGTGAACCCTAAAATTTGAAGGTGATTCGATTTATGTAAAATCATGAAGATGAAAATACAATGGTGTTAAATTTCTCAAAAAGGAATCAAGAACTCTAACTTGGCATTAATGAAATCCTAAACCAATAAACCACATATAAAATATAAACCGTGAAACTCATCCCCATAATGGACGCCCACGCAAAAACAATATAAGACAAAATTTGAAGGCAATATAATGATATAAAACCAATCAATTTGATAAAATAATATGAAATGGATTTTAGGGATCACAAATGCACACCAATCATTAGAACAATAAGAACCAACCTAATCAAACCATAGAATTACACACTAGTGATGAAAAAGGAAATGCAACTTAGGGAATTGATATTACTCACAATTTCACTAGGTTGCAAACTCGCCACAAATTCCAATTGGATTGAAATTGATAAGAGTCCTATGAAATATTAGGAAACCCTCAATCTCTTACGAAAAATGTTTGCTGCAATTTTTCAAGTGTTCCCCCTTAAAACTTCTACTTAATGAAAGATATTTTACTTGCCTCCCTTTATAGTTAAAATGTCCTCAAAAATTACAACTATGCCACTTTAGATTAGCCGGTTCCTAAAAAACACCATTACAACCAAATAAAATTACGTCCAAAAAACTTATAACATAAAATGGTGTTCAATGAAAAAATAAAAAACAACTAAAATAGTCTTTCAACATGGTCGGTCTTCAAGGTCACTAAATAAGAGGTCTTGATGAGGTCCCGTACTCACCAAAAGTGTAGGTAATTGGCTCTCTGTAGTCTGAATAAATGTACATGTCGAAAATGCACCAACAATTAATGGATGAAAATGAAGCAATTAAGTTAGCAGCCTCAATATTAGGTTGCTTATGAAGGGATTCTCAAAACAAAGTTTTGTAAGCCTTTAGCTCAGGCCTAGTTGATCGGGTTCCTGTGGAATTTGTTTCTTATATCTCCTCGGGCCTCAGGAAAGATTTGCCCTCAAATCTGATAGGTCGTTATGCATGTTGTCTGGTAAATATGGTGAAGATTTGCAACATTAAAGGCTACTAATACACCATTTCTCTCCTGGTAACTCAATTTCAGTAGGCATTGTTATTGATGCATTTTATAACTTCGATGGTCTGTTTTGATCTAAGAGACAACTTTTGTGACTTCTTATGTGGAAAACCATATCCCTTGCTACGATTAATCAGACTAAAGTCACCATGGATTATACGTGTGGTTTTTCCTTGTGGTCTATTTCCCTTGATTTTTTTGCTATTCCTAGGTCTCTGAAGCGTTTAACTGTTTTGTCATGGAATCTGCTAGATTTGCATGGCTGTTCACTCCACTAAGACTCTCTTACTTTGTTGCTGTCCTGCTATAAAAATCACAATGGACAGAAGGATTATAACCATACACAACTTTAAATGAGAGGGGACTTACTGTTGAATATTTGGTGGACATATTGTAAGCAAAACTCAATAATAGGAAGACACAAGTCCCAATTAGTATGATTCTGCCTAGACCCTTTACTTGAGGTAACGTTACCAAGCGTTTATTTGACAACCTCTGTCTGGCCATGCGTCTGTGGAGGATGGAGGAGGTACTATACATAAGCTTTAGTACCTAATTTTTCTCCATTAGCATCTTCCAAAAGAAACAGGAAAATTAGTGTCTTATTTGACAACTATGCTGTGTGGAACTCTATGCAAATTTGACCAATTTCCTGTACTAAGATGTTAAGCAATAAAGGGCGTCTTTTGTTTTGTGATAGGGTACAAATGAGACATTTTACTAAAATCTATGAACAACCACCATGATTAGAATCCTTTCCTCTTTGCATCCTAGGCAAAAACCCAATACAAAATCCCATATTGATATCTGTCCAAGGTTTAGAGGAATAAATAGGTAAAGGGCATATATTCACACGTATGCCTTTATTTCCTTTAGCCCTCCTTGCAAAATGCTACATCTACTAACACCTATTAGCACATCATTTTTCATACCCTTCCAATTAGAAATTCTCTCTAACATAGTAGGGTTTCTCTTTTCACAAAAGTGCCCAAAAACAATCCGCCTGCATTGTGGCTTCCCCTCTACTTATAGGGTTTTCTCACAGATCTAGATGGAATAACATAACTTCCCAGATTTATATAAAAACCCTCAATCATGCATTATACCTCTAATCTTGCCTTAGAACATTTTTCCATCAACAGCTCTAAACTCACATCATTGCAGATATTGTTCCTTTAACAATTCAAAACCTAAGAGTGTTTGACTAAAGAGAAATTGATAATATATACCTACGTGACAAAGCAGTCAACAACCCATATTTTGATTACCCTTCTTGTACTTTATCATCATAAAAGCAAAATTTCCAAAAAAAAAAAAAAACTCCACCCACTTGGCTTGTCGCATAGAAGATTCTGCTGACCTTGAAATGCTTCAGTGACTCATGATCTATATAATGATAAATTTCTTAGGAGAAGATAATGCTACCACGTCATTAGAGCCCTCATGAAGGAATAAAATTCCTTTTATAATAGGATAGTTCAAAGTTGACCACCTTAAACTTTTCCACTAAAATATTTGCTAATATGGGTCTCTTTTCCTGCATTAATTACAGCACCAATCCCTATCCTAGAAGCATCACATTTTAGCTCATCAAAAACTTTGTCAAGTCAGGTAGGTAAAGCCAATAATGGAACACCAGTAAGTTGTTCTTTTACCTCTTCAAAAATCCTCTAAGCCCTTTTCACTCTAGCCGAAGGCAAACATTTTTCTTAGTTGTCGGGTTTCTGTGAGAGGACTGACAATGCTACTGAAATTATGGACAAAGTGCTATAAAAGGTTGCTAGTCTATGGAAAACTCCGTAACTCAATGATTGAGGTGGGTGTTGGTGGCCATTCCCTGATGCATTCCTTTCTCTCATCCACCATTAACACTTGAGCTAGATATAATATAAACCCAAAAATGTTACCTTAATTTGGTTTTAAAAAGGATCACTTCTGGAGATTTGAAATAGTTGTTGTGCCCTTAAACATTGAAAAAATACTTACTTGAAGATGCTCCACATGATGTTTTAGGTTTTGTTTGTATATCGAATTCATCAAAAATAAAACAACAATAAATTTTACCTAGAAATTCCTTCAATACATGATTCATCAATCTCATTAATGTATTGGGACATTTATCAAGCCATATGGCATAACCATCCATATTATAGTTGATAGCGTGTTTTAAAAGCAGTTTTTCATTCGTCTCCCTCTCTCATCAAATTTGGTGATACCCCCCCGCCTTATTTAGATCTACCTTGGAGAAAACTGTGCACCTGGCACTCATCTAACATATCATCAAGTCTAGGGGAATTGGGATACCTTTATTGGATGGTTGATTTTATTGTGGTCCTACTGTTGACGCAAATCTTAAGTATCATCCTGTCTTAGGATCAAGAAGGGTTGGAACGCATAAGGACTGTGGGACTCTCCTATACAAATCCACGCTATAAACCAACTCATCAATCCTGACATTTCAATTCCTCTGCCTCTCGAGATTCATACGGTATGCTGGTCGATTTGGGCAATACTGACTAGGGCACGAGGTCGATGGCTTGCTCTGATTTCCTATTAGAGGTGATTAAACCTGCTCGGCAAATCATCAGTAAAAAATTATCTTTCTCTACCAAATTTATAGAGCAAACTTTAAAAAAAAAAATCACTTAAACATTCCTCAATTGAATTTCAGTCAAGCTTTCTTAAGGATAAAAATAATAATGATTTCCTCTTAGTTTTTAGCACATAATTTGTATCTCTTGTTGTTGTTCTTATTGTTTTTCATATAGATACATTTTTTTCATCCACTCTACTTTTTATTTATAAGCTTCATCCAAAATAGTCAAATTGATAAAAAATGTATCCATCATTTTCTCTAAATATCCATTTTATTTTTTTTCCATATTTTAACTTCTTGTAAATAATTACTTTCCAAATCTATCGAAACACCCAAAAATAATATTTTTCTTTTAGTGGAACAGATTAAATATATTTCCCAAATATGTTTAACTAGTGGAGGCAGTTCTTGACCTACTATAAATACTTTTTGTGCTGTTAGACCCATAAATAACCTAGAATAACGTTTTGTTACATTCTAAAGAATTGTTAACTTTATATCTATTATTGGAATTTTTCTTCCAACTACCTCTTAAAAGTGTTAATTCCAAATAACATTTGTATATATTCCTGCAATAAACATTCACTTTTTATGCCATATATACTCAATCAAAAGTTAATAACCAAAATATAATTCTATTATCTATATATATATTAATCATAACATTTTATGATTATCAAAATTTTATTCATAGTACTAACAACACCATTATCAGAATTGTCTGCCATGGCTGATGGATCATATTCAACTACTTTCGCTTTCCATTTTAAGATTAGATGTGCTCGCATTGTAATAAAAATATCCGCTTTTTCAGATTCTTATGTAACAGGTGTAGCATCCTTTCTCTGTCTTAGATGACAACCCACAGAAGACATCTGCAAAATAAAGGGACAAAATGCGATTGCTTTTCATTTCATGGATTATTATTTTCAAATAGTTCCTGATATTACTTGAATAGAAACTAATCCCTGGACAGAACATTTTACCCGGTCTTGCTTGCTATGTTGGCAAGACATATGGGACTTAAGGTGATATTGTGCATGACCCAATTGGGTTTGCTACGATTCGCAAGACATATGGGACTTAAGGTGATACTGTGCATGACCATTGGTTCTTTTGCTATTGAGAAACGTCTATCTGAAGGATTAATGTCAGTACCTAAAATTTTATTTGTATCCTCATTCCTTATTTCATCTCCCTTTTTTCCAGCCATTTTTCTGTAACTAGAACGAACGTGTAGCTCGATGTTGACGCTTGCCATTTTTGTACTTTCTCTTTAACGAACGAATGAAGCACCAATTTTTACGCTTCCATGCCTACGATTTTTGACAATCAGATATAAATCATTAATCCAATTAGTCGGATCGGAGTCTTGGCAGCGAGATGGGCTGGCCACTGGGTTGTGGTTCATGGTAGTGTGGCTGGTAATTGGGTCGTGGTTCGTCGCAGTGAGGCTGATGATTAGCGTGGTAGGTAAACCAGTCCTTGGTTCGATGAAGTTATTTGCTAGGGCTTTAGTGATTAAAAAGAGTCTGATAAGAGGGGATTTCATCATTATGTTGATATTGCATAATACACGTGGCAACAACTTTTTGGGTTAAATTGAGGAATGGAGAGATCCAAATCCAAATAGTTTAATAATAACATCTAATTTATCAACGAAAGTAAATGAGGATTCCCAAACAAGGATACAAGTAGACACATCTTTCATTGTACAGCTTTCATTGATAAATTGACATGTAGAAAATTGGAGTACGCACATGTGGTCTCTTTTTTCTATATTTGAGTCATTCCATGTGCTAAAAAAATCCAAACAAGATGCACCCAAACAATATGAGCAACGGGTTTTTAAACCTATCATCTTCCTTTTAAAACAAACAAATTGCATAGTACTGTGGAGAGCTAATGAAACATAGGCATAGCAGCTAATATCATGCATTTTTGAAAAGGGCCTCCGTTAATGAGTCTTCAGAGACACGTATTAATCACCAAAAAGAGAAACCCTTTCCTTCTTTTCCTATATCGATTATATATTTTAATGATAAGGCAATTTTATAAAATGCAAAAAAGTTTCTATATTTAATTTCTTAACAATTTTTTACACGATACGTTAGTTAACATTTTTCGTTTGTACATAAACAAAGCCAATTACGATGATTGAGATTAATAAATAGTTAAAGTAAAGGAAACTTAAGGGATTTAAATGAAGACGGGGGTACAATGGTATTCATCTAGTTTGAGAAGTCCGATGATTAAGGATGATATGGCAGTTATTCTTGAAAAAGGAAAGAAAAATAAGTGGAGAACAAAACTCAAAAAACATCAATAACGAGATTAAAGCAATAAACAAGCACAATAGGATATTATTGCCAACTCTCGGACCAAAAATCAACCGTCTGATGGATGTTGGTGATTCAAATAAGAACAAACAAATATGATTAGTATGCAATTGAGTATGAAGATTTTTACTTATATGTATCGTTTGGTTTTTAAAAAATTTTTTAAATTAATAGACTAAATAAAGCATTTTATCTTTTATATAGTTTTTATATTTTTTGATTACTAATTAAAAATAATCTTAAGCTACTAGGTAAAATATATTTTTTTTTACCATTCAAAATTAGTATAAAAATAAAATTTTTGAATAAAAATATAAAAATTCTTTCTAATACTTTATAAAATCATGTTTTGTGTAATATTTTGTATATCTAAATATTGAGCATTATAAAAATCATTGTCTAAGCACACATCAAACATGGTATAAAAAAATTATAGTCTTATTTTTTTATTTTATATTATCTAGTTCTTTTTATATTATCTAATATTTAAATTCAACTATTACCATATTTTAAACATGGGGATGTATATTTACTGCCTAAACTAATATTGGACAAATGTTGCAATGGGAGTGTATATTTAGAATGTACATATGCTTACAAGTGAAAAAAGAGCATACATTCATGATAGAGCAAATTCAATTATATTAAAAAATCAAAAACACTTTAATATTACATCATTCTTGTAAAAAAAATTACCCTTAATTTTTATTATTTAAAGATATTGATCATAATGGGTGATGGGTTTAGATGAAGGCACCTAGCGAGGTGGCAAGATTGTGACAATGGAGATCCAACAACGATAGCAAGGTTGCCACAATTTAAGATCTAAACAATGGTGGCAAGGTAGTGAGGTTGCGATGACTAAGACCCAAAAATGGAAACACATGACAACACCTGACATCGACGTATCCATTATGCACTAATGGATGATGACCCACAATTCTAGATGACCCAAAGTTCCCAACAACAAGATGTAGTTGAAGATGCAAGGCTAACTTTGGAAGAAAAAAAATTTTTAAGAGGACAGGGGCAAAGAGGTTACGATGATGGGGATCCAGCAATAGCGATAAAAGGGGGTGAGGTTGTGAAAGAATGGAGATCAAAAAACTGAAACACACGACAGTGCCTGATGTCTTAGCAATGGTGGTGACGGATCCAACATGCACTAACAAACAACGACCCACAGTTTCACAAACCACAAACAGACGACGTGCATAGACGATGACCTACAGTTCCCAACAAAAAGATGCAGTTGAAGACGTGAGGCTAATTTTGGAAGAAAAAATCTACAGTATCTATGTAATAGCAATTTCGAGGTCTTCCAATGTAATTGTAATTCAATATTTCACCACGTTCTAATCCCTCACCAAATGCATATTCCAAATGAAAACTAATTAAACTAATAATTCTAATTTCATTTTAAAATTGGATTAAAATAAATTAAATTTTACGGTGATTAAAAAGACCTTAGACTCCGGAAACAATTTTTTTTGAAATCAAAACTTCTGTGCACTTTTCATCCTTTTCCCCTTGTTATTGATTCGACAAATGAATTAACCTTCAAAGCGTTAAATTTTTTTTTTTTTTTTTTTTGAGCATGATATACCCTAAAAATTTGAAATTTCTGTACATGATTTAGTTGGATCTGTTCGAGACGGGGCCCACGGGGTCTTTCCCTGAGAATCCTTTAATTTTTCTTTTCCTGGCCAACATCAAATTATATCAGATTGCTAAAGCGAAAAGGTAGTTTTATTATCCAAAAATGGTTTTGTGGATAAAAAAAGAATTGAATTTTGGTAGATGCTTGGGTAAAAAGATTAGGGCTGGGGCAAAGGGTTTTAAAAGGCTACTTAAGATGTGTTAGATGAGTTTCAAAAAAAAAATTTCATCTCATAAATGTCCGGGCTTGTTTTGTCAACTAAAAAAAGTAAAAGACCATCCATCCTTAAAACCAATAATTCTGGAAAAAAGGGCATTTGATTTGTCATGAATTTATTTGAAGTGCCTGATGTTTATATTTTGTTGTTAAAAAAACCAGTGCATACCCTTTTAAACACAAGAATATCGGTCACCCCTTTGCAGAGGGGGTAAGATTGTTTTTTTTTTTTTTTTTTTTTCGATAAAGAAACCCTTAAGTTTTAATAGCGGGGCAGTACTTATTAAAACTAATTTGGGTTATATTAAAATTAGTTGATGGTTAAAATGGACAACTCAGCCAAAATAATGGCTTACTTCCGGGGAAAATTTCTAACACAAGTCAAACACAAAAACATGCTTTCAACGAAATGAAAAATGACTACAGAAACAAAATAGGAAAAATAACTTTAAAAAAATTTCTGAAAAACAAAAATTTCAATACGAATGAATAAGTTATTAGTAAAAAATCATCAAAGTAGAGGTTTGTCATTAGGTAGTATTACTTCGTGTGTACGTGAGTCACGGGTTTAGTGATAAAAGTGAATGCTGCAATTTGAAATTCCCTGGAATAATATTAAATTTTGAGGAGGAGCAAGTGGGAGAGCAACAATGGTTTTGATGCCTGTATATTGATTGACAGCTGAAGGAACTTGAACGTTTTTATTTTTTGATTTTTAGTCTTTAGGCATTGGCAATTTTAATGTAAAAATTAAAATCTTTTTAACCATAGGCCGATCCTTATATCTGAAACTTGATAAGAGAACTAACATCCCTTTAAATTTTCCCCGCACAAAAGATATGTGCATTAGCAAAAAAGACATGCCAAATTTCCCCACCCTTTAAGAAAAATTCAAATTTAATGGCCTATGGCAAAAATCGAGCATATTTAAAATTTTAATGGGGAAAAGGGCCCAAAATAAAAATTGTCCGATGAAAATGCAGCAAAACGGGTTTTAGGGTATAGAAAGAGTAGATAAATAGTTTCTGAAGGAAAAATGGATCCATTTTTCAAAGAAAGGGGGAAGGGGAAAAGGGGGGGACATGGAACTGTGATGTGAGAGAAAGTATGACGTAACGATTTGGGGTTGGGGGCGGGTGGGGAAAGCGAGGGGCCCCGGGGAGGGAAATGGCGAAAATGATGGGTCCACTTGGGGGGTCACTCGTTCACTAACATGGGGGTCGCCCCATGGTCGCTTGATCGAGTTTGTCCACTTGGGGTGTCGCACTCCGAAATTATGCACAAACTAGTCTCTGTTCCGCCTCAAACAAACCCGTTAATTTAGCCCTTAAAAAAAAAAAGGGGAAAAAAAGAAAAAAGATGGAGGGTTCAGCGATTCATCTAATTACCATCAAATCAGACCCCCCAATCAAGCTTACTAGTTTTCTTTTTTTTTTTTAGTTTTAATTTTTATTATTTTAAAACATGGTTAGAAAGATAAATCAGACATTATATGAAAAGCATCACACCCTTGACTTTTAACTGCTAATTCTTTTTAAAAATGTAGTTTCCCCCTTTGTAAAGGGGTGTAACGGAAATTATTATTCAAGTTTTACCGACAGAAATTTCATTACAAATTTTCGTATATTTTGGTTTGTTATATAGATATAAAATAGAATACTCGAAACAAAACATAAGATTCGGATTACAACAAAATCAACCGATTTTTTACATAAAGGAAGTTAACCGATAAGTGAGTACAAAGAGATTTTCTGGCAACCTTTGTCCTCCCTTTTATTTTAATCAAGTTTGTCATTTTTGTACAGTGTCTCAATATAGCTTTTATATTTGCTTCTGCAAAAAATACACCCCTAAATCCCCAACTTTCGGGTTTCTATAATCAATTGAAATTTTTAATTTGTAATTAAATCCAAAAAAATTTTGAAAAAATTTAACAAACAAATCTAACACAGAAATTGGGGAATGAACATTTTTATTATTTTTTTGCAACATATAAATGCAAAAATTTTTATGTTAAAATATTATTTAAAAGGCCTATTTTTTTAGTCTTGAATCATTAGATTAGGTTTTTGGCCTAAGGGAATTTAGCTTATCTTAGGATAAATAAAGGAGGTTTGGCTTATGACCTCGAAACAAAAAATTATAAATTGGTTTATTTACTTCTAACCCTTATAGGTAGGCTCATGTATCATAAAAAAGTAGGGGAAAATTTCCCACACCGTTTTCCCTTTCAAAACTAAATTTGGTGAAATCAAATCGCTCTATTTTACTTCTTTTTCTTTTTCTAATAAGTTTTTAAAGGAAAAATAATCTTACAGTACAATAAAATTCTTATGGGATGCCAACTGCCCTCACAAATTTGAGGGCCATGGGACATCATTAGATTTTTTATTCAAAGGCCCCCCGGATTGTTTCCATTTCGAAGCATTGGCTCATGAAAATTTATAATATTTTGTATCTTGTAATTGTTCTATGAACTATTTTATGTTGTATTTCTTTTGGGAAACTTTCATTTTTATTATAATTTTCATATAGGACCAGTCACCTTAAAAGTGGCCATAATTGTAATTTTGTGCATTTTCAAACCCCTAAAGGGAGAAGCATATAAATATTTGCTTAAGTAAGGTTTGATGAGGCCATTTTTTTCAGATTTGAGCATACACTTTTTCGTGAGGATTGGGGTTTTTCTCCAAAATTGTCATTAGACTCTTATCAATTTCAATCCCAAGATTTTGAAATTGTGGCGAGTGCAACACTTGAAATTGTGAGTAATGTCAATCTCTTGTTATTGTGTTTCATTTCATCTCTATGAGTCATATCTAGGTTAGATTAAAAAGCTTCTTGGTATCATTTGTTTTCATTTGTAATAAAGTTGTTATTTCCTAATTAATCGGTGTTGAGCATTTGTTGTTTACTATCAATTGTACTCAATTTGAATGTGATTTGCATTCGGGGGAAAAGGGGGTTCTTAGAGTTGAAATTTGTTGATCTTGTATTTTATTCACGTGGATTTACATGTGATTAGGGTTATGTTGGAGGAAATTTATCCTTGTGGAATTGTAATTGCATCATTGAGTATTCGGATCTCATTGCATCTTACTAGGGTTTCATGCAATTTTACCCTTTTGAATCGGTTTTGCTTTTGAGGGGTTGAAGTTGTTCCTTTAGTTCATTTGCATGTGCTTAGACTTGGATTTAGGCACATCAAAAAGTTACTAAGCTCTCGACAAATAGCAAATTAATTAAGATAACCTTAAAATGAGTATACTTCATCCATCTACCAATGGTGTATAAATATTTAATTTAAATTCTCCCCATTTGAACTCTCTAAAGATTAGAGAAATAGTGTTTCACTGTATCATCCCAACTTTTTAAGAATCCAACAAGCAAATAAAAACAAACATCGATCTTGGTCATTTAAGAATTGTAAGGTCAATGCTCAATGCTCCCTTGTTTATCTCTCATGCATTCAAGATTCCAAGATTGCCCTTTTTTATCTTTCATGTCATTCTTTCCTAATTATCCCCCTATGTGTTATCTTCACAATACTTTTTTGAGGCCTCATATAGCATGGAAGTTATGTGGCACTCACATGATTAAATTTTAATTAAGAAGAAAATCTGACCAAGAACTATTTCAATTCACCCCTATATGATGTGCTCAAAACCAAGTTCAACGAAAAATCAAATGACTAAGGAAAACAATTCTCAGTCTCATACAAACCGATTCAATCAACTAGGAAATTGCGTGACCCTAATGGAACTTTAATGAAATCCAATGGTTCAAAGGTTAAATTTAAAACTTCTACTAATGATCAATTTCACTAATCAACAATAAGAACAAGTGAATTACACGTGAAATGGATGAAAAAGAAAAGCACAAAAAACCGTGAACTCATACCCTTCCAAAACCATGCCAATTCACGCCAATCACTAAAGAGCAATTCAATCTCAATGAACAATCAACCTTACAAGATGATTATCCACGAATTACAATCCCCAAATATTTTCCAAAAAGATTCAAATCTACCCTGATATGACTCACTAGGGGAAAAAATGAACATACAAAAAAGATGAAATCGATATGACTCACAATTCCACTTTGTCGCACTCACCACAATTCCAATTCTTGGGTTGAAATTGATAAGGGGTTTAAACAAAGGATGAACGCAAATTCCAACACGTGAAAGTGCTAATTTTGTTCTGCAAAAATTGGCCTCCTCAAACCCTCTTCTAAGCAAGTATTTATACTTGCTACTCCTAGGGTTAGAAAGTGGTCAAAATTACAAGTTTGCCACTTTTAAGGTGGTTTAGTCCTAAATCAAAATTACAAGGAAATAAAAAGTATCAAAAAATGTTTTACAACATAATAGTCAATGCAAATGAAAACTATATAAAAGAAATTGGTCTTCAAGATGCCGGTCTTCTATAGGATCCATCAGCTCAACTCAGCTCATCGCCGGTTCAAGTTGGTCCATGGATAACCCACAAGCTGAGTTTGAGGGAATTTGTCCATTACCCTATAAAAATATGATTAAGTGTGCCTGTTGGAAAACACAATATAAGAATAATAGAAAAGAGGTTAATTTATAAATAATTCCGGGGTCAATCTACTCAAAATGGGTCCTCATACCAAGATTTGAAATCCTTTAGTTCTTGCCCTAATGATAGGTCTTGTCGGTTTTTATTCCTATCATCTCCTTGGGCCCAAAAGTTTTCCTCAAATCTGACAGTTCAAAGGGCATAGTGATGAGATCCATGATAAGAGCCAAGCCGGGAGAGAAATGTGGATCCTCTTGAAGTCCCCGCCTGGACCGATCACAAGAAATCGAGCAAAACGATTCAAGGAAGCACTTAAGGGGTTGATAAAAGTTGTCCATGAAGGGGAAAGGATTGGGCAATCATGAAGTTGGAACGGATTGGGAAAAACCATGGGAAGATCTTTGCCTTTGTACAAGTTTTAGTGGACACGGGTTGAAGAGGGCGTGTACTTTCAAGGCACGGCCGTGTAGGAGTCAAGCAAATCCACAGAAAGATACACGCTAAAGTTCAGGGCGTGTATGTTGCCAGAAGTTGTTTCAGAAAGGTACATGGCCAAAGTACCGGGCGTGTATCCTTGTCGGGGCCCGCTTGTTCTGTTTCGCGTTTTTATGTCACTTAACAAACTAATTGTTTTGGACTTGTTTTTACACGAATTGTAACCAAGTATAAAAGCTCCTAGGGGTTTTGAACAAAATTAGATTAGACATCTTTGAACATTAAACACTTTTGAGAGGCACCTCTCTTGGTTCTTCAAAACTAATTCGAACTTATCGGATTGATTTCCCTGGCGTTCATCCCGACTTATCAATCGGTCTTTCATCCCGATTGTGGCATCTTCATTTTTTTATACCAAAGGTTCTTGTCTCGCTTATAGACAAACGGGTCGCGGTTTCCACTTTAGGTGTTTTTGGCGTCTTAGGCAACGAATTTCCGAACGTATGGTAATTTGGGTTTCATCACGGGTTGGGTGGTTCGTATCAGTTTGGTATCAGAGCTTAGGGTTTTTCAAAACATCAAGTTCGGTAAAGAAGGTATATCAAAAACCCCAACTCCAATCGTTCTATCCATTGTTAGCATTCAATTCTGCAATATTAATTGTCTTTTGATAGTGTAGTATTTACTAGTCGATTGTAAAAAAAAAAAGAGTAAAAATCAAAGACCAAAAAAAAAAAAGAGGGAAAAGAAAAGAAAAGAGAAACGTGATCAAAAGCCAAAAAAAAGAGACAAAAAAAAAAATCGGATAGAAAAATAGAGGAAAATTTTACGAACCCTAGAGTTGGGTTTTTAAATTTTACAGAAGGAAATTGGTGTAGTTCGGGTTAGTTCCAATAGAATTGAGAAGAGGGAAAATTGGTGGTGATACATTGTTGTTTGTGAGAATACACGAGTGACTTTTGTGATATCATCATTTGAGCGAAACACGTAAGGAGTGTATCGGAGGTTTAATTATATATATATTTGTGTCAGTACTAATATTTTCTGCAGGAACTATGTCGAGACAACATTCTCCGGAAGGTTTGATGCTAGGTTAGTAATTGAGGCGTTGAGGGAGAAATGAAGAGGATGTTCTAAGAAGGAATGGAACAAATTTATGAGACGGTAGAGCAAAGGACTAGAGCAATCCACAAACGTATTCCAAGGGCGTAAGAGGGAGAGTCGTTCTAGGAGAAGTACCGAGGGGTGGAGATGAAATGTCGGGTGATGACTTTGATGAGCCGTCTATCGGGAGTTATAGAGGATATAGTGGTCAGAATAGAGGAACTAGAGATTGGGAAGATAGAGGAGATAGGAATGGAGAGGATGATCAATTGAGTAGCATAAAGATGAAGATTCCTCCTTTCTAAGGAAGAATGATCCCGAGGCGTACTTAGAGTGGGAGAAAAGGTGGAGATGGTGTTTGATTGTCACAAACTATAGTGGGAGAAAGAAAGTAAAACTTGCTGCCATTGAATTTTTCGGATTATGCTATAGTGTGGTGGGATCAATTAATGTTAAATAGAAGCAGAGAGAGGCGAGCCACCTATTGAGTCTTGGGAAGAGATGAAAAGAGTGATGAGAAAGCGGTTTGTGCCTGCGTATTACTATCGTGAATTGCACAACAAGTTGCAAACTCTTGGCAGGGAAGCCGAAGTGTAGATGAGTATTTCAAGAAGATAGAAGTCACTATGATTAGGGCGAATGTAGAGGACGATAGACATCTTTGAACATTAAACACTTTGAGAAGCACTCTCTTGGTTCATCAAGAACTAATTCGAACTTATCGGATTGATTTCCATGGCGTTCATCCCGACTAATCAATCGGTCTTTCATCCCGATTGTAGCGTCTTCATTTTTATACCAAGGTTCTTGTCTCGCTTATAGACAACGGGTCGCGGTTTCCACTTTAGGTATTTGGGCGTCTTAGGCAACGAATTTTCGAAGTATTGGTATTGGGTTTCGTCACGGGTTGCGGCGTTCGTATCAGTAGCAACTGTATTCATCCAAATCTCTAGAACGCAATAGAAAGGGTGTAATGCAGTGTAGCCTATACGAAGAGTGGTCTACACATATGAAAATGCAATATTCCTTACAAATGCAAACATATTCACAAAGAACCCTAATGATGTGCTCAAAACCAAGGTTAAGCACATGCAAATGAATCAAAGAAAACAATTTCAATTCACCATAAAAAAATGGTTCATTAGGATCATGAATTGCGTAAACCCTAATGGAGATTTAATGAAATTCCGAAGGTTCAAATTGCAATAAACAATCCAACAATGATAATCTTCTCCAATAAAACAACAACCACAAGAATTCAACATAAATTACACACAATAACAATAAGATCCAATTTTGTAAATCTCCCTTCCCACAATATCCAATTTACGGTTCAAAATGATAAACAATTGTTGATGGAGAATCACAAGTATAATAATTACTCAAAATAAACACACTAATTCGAATTGATACCAATTTTAAATCTGACCAAGAAATGTTCTAATTCAACCCTAGATATTACACACTAGAGAAGAAAAAGAAAACACAACAAGTAGAAATTGATATGACTCACAATTTCAATTTGTTGCATTCGCTACAATCTCAACTCTTAAGATTGAAATTGATAAGAGGAAATTGAACTAGGAAACCCTAAGCTCTCTCATGAAAATGTGATGTTCTAATCTGAAAAATGGCCTCCTCAAACCCTACTTTAAGAAAATATTTATACTTGCTCCCTTTAGGGTTAGAAAATGCATAAAATTACAACTATGCCACTTTTAAGGTGGCCGATCCTAAATGACAATTACAATAAAAAATGAAAGCGTCCCAAAAGAAAATACAACATAAAATAGTCCAAAAAACAATTACAAAATAAAAGAAAATAGTCTTCAATCATGCGAGCTCTTCCATAGGATTCATCGGCCCAACTTATTGCCGGTTCAAGTCGGTCCATGGATAACCCACAAGCTGAGTCTGAGTGAGTTTGTCCATCGCCTTATAAAATATGATAAGTGTGCCTGTTGGAATATATAATACATGAATAAATAAAAGAGGTTAGTAACGAATAATTCCATAGTCGATTTTCTCAAATGGACCCTCATCACCAAAATTCGAAATCCTTTAATTCTTGCCCTAATGATAGGTCTTGTCAGATTTTGATTCCTATCACCTAATGACAATCATTCTTTGTATATAGAAAGCATTTTTTAGCGACCACCACATTAAAAGGACATTCTTAGACAATATTGTGGACATTCTTAGACAATATCTGTAAATATCATGCCAATGTCTACATTGAAAGCAGTGAAAATAAATAACCAACAATTGGTGAGACAACCTATTGCGCTTAATAGCTTCAATGATTCATCTATGAACATAGTAAGATATGCCAACATTGACTTTAAGGATGGCCCTAGTGAGGGCTCTATGATTTCATATGATCAATGCACCCATAGCATACCACTTGCGTAATGGGAGGAAGTACTTACATGATTACAATCTCATACCCTTAACATAGTATTAATGCATCAAGAGCCATTAGAAAGGAAGAGATGCATTTATCCCCCACAAAGAAGCTATTTTTCTATTATTATTTCTCTCCATTCTAATTATTATTATTATTATTATTAGTCATTTGCTACTATTATCTTAATAGTATTATTACTCCCAGTACCTACGGTATCACAATTTTAGTACATAAAAGTCTTTCTTACGGACCTAAGATTAAATTTAAAACATGACAAATAAATGTAATTATGCACTCCTATGCGAAAGCAAATATGCTCACCCTTTATTTGTTTAGTAAATAAAAAAATTAAGAGAGAAGAATAAAACATAAAAATAAAATGAAATGAAATAAAAGATAATAAATTATATATGTATATACACCCATATAATTTATATGCACACAGACGTATAAGGTTGTGTCAAAATGAGTACAAGTTCAAATGAGGAAAATTAATTTAGTTGACAACAATTAAGAAAACAATAATTAGGAATTTAAATAATATTTAAAATCAACATAAGATGGCCAAAGCCTAAACCTATCACAAACACCATAAAGAAGGCCCTAGGTCCTCTCACAAATCACTACTTGTTGCAAAAGACAAGGGAAGCACAATTCTAAGAACATAATAGATTACAAGGCAATACTCAAGTTGAATTCTTTTCTAGTCATAACTTCAACTTTGCAAAAGTAAGAAACAGTAATAAAATCTAAACATGACCAAAACTTAATAAGTTTAATATAAAACCAACTTTAAACCCTAGCATACTTTCCGTGCCCCAAATTAACAATAACATGGTATTGTCTTAGATCATAATAAACCTTGATATAGATGTTAAGATGATTTCTAGTTTAATTAAACTTTGATTTCTTTTTACGAGTAAATATGAATTTTATTCAATGAGAAAATATTGTATTAATCAAATCGATTGGTATAAGAGAACTCATGAATAAAGTTGAGTTTTAAAGATCCATTTAATTGATGGAGACATCTCTTCAGAAGAGTGAAATTATTATAGATAATAGATACTATGATTTCTATTAAACAAACAAAACCTATCCATGTGGTGAATATAATAAATATCATAAAAGGGATAACTTAATCCCATATCAAGACTGACAACAAAAAGAAAGCGAAAAAAATAAAAACACATAAAATGAAGCCATTTAATTTCAAAACTACTAGCAAGCACTATCCTAATTGTCATAATCTCTATAAATTAACTAGATCAGTAGAAATAGGTTTATGGTAGTAGATATCCAATGTGATTGATCGATGATGGTGAGAAATGGTAAAACATGTTTAATCAAGATAGTAAGATTAAGAACACCGGTTTTTAGCCCTAAAGATCTTTCTTTTCATGAGAAGACAAAAATGAGATTTAAGCAAATTAAATACCTAAGTATCCACAAACAAACCCTATAGTATCATAATCAAAACCTAATACCTTAACATGGACAAAGTATAAAGAAGAAATGGAAATAATAGATAAAAAAAAAAAAAAGCAAACTTAACTAGTTGATAACCAAGATCTATTAATCAACCATCCATACCCCCTAATTAACCATTTGGGATCCCTAGTCAAGTAGCCAAACACCTAATCAACCCCCATGGACCCCCAAATCAAACATTACAACTAAAATTCAACCACCACCATTCTCATTCAATCAAATTATGTGTTCATCAATTCCTAACCTTATTTATGACCCTAATTAGTAATTTTCTAGCCTATGATTTAATGTTGAATATTGCTCGCACTAGACCATAAGGTTGGTAACCACAATGGGGTAGGTGTGTATGAACAAGATATTCACCACCTATTATAGAATGAATATTTGTAATAGTATGGCTTTCTATTAAGCACTAATGCTTTTTTAGTTGTAGATAAGCAAATCTTCAATACGATAGAATTATAGCTAATACAATGCATGCAATTCATAATGGTGATGGGAATCTACCTTGCGGTCCAGCAGTAGGAGAACCTGATTTTGATGTATGATCCAAGACATCCACATATGTTCATTTCTTTACCTAATAATGTTTAGTTTTTTGCACTATAGCAGGTACATTGATCAGTCTTATGAGATGGCCAAATAGCATACACTGATGATTAAAATTGGGAACATCCTTAGACTCACATCCAATGGTCGCAATGTGCTCAATTGACTGGAAGAACCGGCCATTTGAAAACCATCTTTTGTACTTGTATTTTCATTATTGAACCGGCCACTTTTTACTCATTTTTAGGACTTATGATTTGTTTGTATTTTGTTGTTAAAATCGGCCACTTAGTGGCATATATGTAATTTTTTAGATATTTAACCCTAATTAGAGCAAGTATAAATACTTGCTAACTAGGGTTTGTAGGGGACTTTTAACATTTCGAAAATATCACACTTTGCTGTAAGGAGAGTCCTTGCATGCAAATCTCATCTCTTATCAATTTCATGTGTGGAATTGTGGCGAGATTGGCTTAAGAATTTGTGAGTAATATGAAATTTCTTAAGTTGATTCCAATTATTACTAGTATGTCAAATCTAGTGAGTGATTAGATTTGTTCTTGTTGTGTTCATATTTCTTGCCAATTAGGGTTCCATATCTAATCTAAGGTTCATGCCATTTTAGTTGGAAATTAGACTCTATTATGTTGTTCATTTGACTTGTTTTAGTAGTACAATTGATTTTCATTGTAAATTGAGTGAATATCATTTGAAATTTAGGGTTTAAGTACTTGTTGGTGTCACGCATTTTTTGTGAATTGGTTTAGTGTTCTTGTAATTAAATTGTAGACACATCATCTTTTTGTACCAGAGCATTGGTTTGTTTTTAGAAGGGATTTTGTGATTGTTGATTTGAGGAATTAGGGTTCTTGAATTTTTACTTATTAATCCAAAGTAGAGGTGGAATTGAAGTACTTGATTTTGATTTTGTTGTGTCATATTTATTGATTATTGAAGTAGAAGTGGAGATCATGTTGTAATCCTTTTGTTCTTGAATTTTCTGTGAAGGAAGGGAAGTAGGAAGTGCATTTCTTGTGTCATTTTTAGAATTGAGGGTACCTCATTGTGAAGAGAAGAGAAGTGTAATTCTTGCATGATTGTTTAGGGAGTGCAATTTACAATTTCTAGATTTGAATTTGCGTAGAGAATAGGGAAATTATTGAATTCAAACACATCCATTAAGCTTGAAGAATTTATTGAGTGGTATTGATTACATTTCATTTGAATTTGAAATCGATTCTTACCATTTGTGAAGTAAGTTGCATTAAGGGTGTCAATTTAAATTTACTACTGTGTTTCTATGTGTATGTGTGGCGATGTAAGGGTTTATTGAATTGAAGGGTTGCAACATGTAGTGTTTATGTGTAAGGCAAGAAGTTGCAGCACTTGAAGTGTTGTTGATGTTGTTTGAAGTGAGTGCACCATATGTGTGTTGTGGAGTTATGTAAGGAAGGTGCTGCACGTGGTGTATGGGAGTGTGTGTGTGCCGTGACTAGAGAAGGAAGTTAAGTAGTGAAGTTTGAATTTCAAAACAAGCATTTAAGTGTGAAAGTTATTATGTATTATTACTTAAAACACTTGCTTAGTTGAATTCAATAACTTACTACTTGGAAGTGTTTAATTGTGCTTCCATTTATTTTACTATAATTGAAGTGTAGAGAAGTATTTGTTGCATTGGTGACTTGTTGCACCATGGGTGTACAAGTGCGTGTGTGTTGTTGACGAAGTGTGTGAAGTTAAATAGAGTTGTGATTATTTTGTAGGTAAGTTGATTGTTGTGGTAGATGAAGTGTTGTGTGTGAAGGGAGAATGCTGCAATTATTTTAAACTATTTGTACTTCAACAAATTACATCCACAGACATGTCTAATGATAGTGTGAATGGGGCATTGGCAAAGAGGCCGATAGCCAAGTTGGTGGAGGATAAGGTCATCGTATTGCAAGTGGGAGAACTTTAGAAGAACAGCTTCAGGACCTCACCACTATTGTTGCTACACTAGCAACAAGGATTGATAGGATGACAATGCTACAACCACCAATAGCAAATCCTCAAGCACCACCACTTATAGTAGCTCCTCAAAACGTACAATGAGAGGGAGTAGTAGGAGGAGGAAACATGGGAAAGAGAGTGGAAAGAGATCATCATGCCTTTAGGGAGGAGAGGGATGATAACTTTAGGGCCAATCCTTTTCCAAACAGAGATTTCAGGCCACCTAAGGGTCTAAAATATGTGAAGTTGCAGATGCCTTCATTTGATGGTAGGGGTTCAATAGATGACTATCAAAAACTGACAGGATAAGGTTGAGGGCCCTTTTTAGTGTTATGAGATAGATGATAACACCAGAATTCGACTTGCTGCTATTGAGTTCATAGGATATGCCGCCTGTGATGGAAAAATTTGGTGATCGGTAGGCAGAGGGATGGAGAAGCTGAAATTCATACTTGGAGAGACATGAAAAGGGTTCTGAGAAGAGGTTCATTCCTGAGCATTATAGGCAGGAATTGTTTATGCATCTATAGACCTTGAGACAGGGAAGCAAAATAGTAGATGATTATGTGTAGGAGTTTGAAACTTTGATGATCAGATGTGGGTCAATAGAGCCTCCTGAGCAAACCCTAGCACGTTTGTATCTAGGTTGAAGTAAGAGATAGCCTGTGTTGTGGAACTTTAGAGATATAATACACATGATAAGGCTATACAGTTAGCCTTGAAAGTGAGAAAGTAGAGGCAATCCAATCCATTCTAAGTTACAATAGCAAGCCAAAGTACTACTACTAAGCCCATTGATCGTTGCCAATCGTAGCTTTAATATTTATAATGCCTGTTCCTAATTCTAACTATGTTGCAATAGGCAAGTGTACCTACCGTGGACGTAGTATAGTATCAAGTACAGGGTCGTCCCATAGAGATACACCAACTACTAGTACTAACTCCGTTCCTATTATCTAACCGACGCTTAAATATGTTGGTTGAAACTTAATTACTCTAATCTTAAAACTAATAACTCACTAACAATAATGGTTCGGAAGATTTATCAATTAACAAAAGCAACCTAGATCTTATTCTACTCCTTCTCTATCATGTAATTCATTAGATTTATGAAGATTAACGTAATTGACTTCTTATACTGTCGAATTCTCTAGTCAAGTTAATTACTTTCTTAAGTATATTAACCTATCTAATCCTAGGTTTATCAAATAGGATCTCTCCTTAATTAATAGCAACCTAGAATTGCATAAAGCACATGAATTCGCATCAAAATAATCGATGTAAACAGAAGACTCTTGTTTCCTATCTCTAGAAGAACAATCAAATCCTCATTAATTGCATTAAATCTAATCATAAAAGCAATTTCTCAATTAACTAATATGATATCATGCATAAATTCATATTCCGGATCTATGAATCTAAGAAACAATTGAAGGGCATGCAATTAATCATAAGAAAGTCAACAGCTTCGCATTAAAAACCGAATCTTCATCACATGACAGAGAAGTTTAGAATAAAATCTAGATTTAAAGTCTACTCCTCCATAAATTGGACAAACAAAATATAATTACTGGAAGAAAAATAAAATTCATAGTCACAGCCCTTAAAGATAGAATCTTCTTCTTTGTGGGTCTTCAATCTCCTTTTGAATTGACGGAATCTTCTTTCCCCTGCAATTATGAGAGTCGGAGCAAGTACAAAATTCGTAACCTCCTCTCAAAGGGCAACTAACGGTCTATTTATACATGTACCCGGGTTGGATACATTACACGAGGGGATACACGAGTAGTGTATCTCGTTCGTGTATCTCATGCTTTCTTCCAAGCGTCTATTGTACCCAAATTCCTTCCAAATTTGACCCGACCCTTCAAAACTCCTTCCCTTGGCTCCAAAAATACCTAGAAAATCCTGAAATTAACTTTCCCTTTTCCTTTAAAGCACCCTTTTTTTAACAAATCATTTTAAAATTAAAACAATAAACAAAATTTTCATTACTTTAGATAAGGGTTTTTTCGACTTATCAAACTTTCCCCCACACTTAATTTTTTGGGCTTGCCCTCACCCAAAAAAAAACATTAATCAAACTTCCAAATCATGATTTTTGTTCCCAAATAAAACTACTAAAGATATTACATTTTGAATTTTAATCTTTAAAGCTAAAATGCAATCCCCCCCAACCTAATGTGTGCTTCTCCCCTTTATCATGAAAGTATTGTAAAAAGATATTTTTAGTCAAATTTCTAGGTTAATCAAGTGGACCAATCTTTACCCTTGTCTTTTTTTAAAAATGGCTTTCATGTTCAAAAATTTAGACAAAGATCAATAAAAAAGCAAAAGAAAACTTTGGTAAAAATTTTTCAACCACCATTAAAAAGTCTAATATCTTTTTAAATTACCCTCTTTTTTGAAGCAATAAATTTAATGAAATACATTGAAATCTATTTTCCCCGGGAAATTCCCCCCTTTTTTGGGTTTTGATCCTTCCTTTAAAGATTTTAAATTTTTTGGGAAAATTTTTTTCAAAACTGGTTTCACCCCTTTTTTTTTTTTTTTTTTTTGGAACCCTTGCAACCCAAAAAACGAGTTTTCAGTCGATAACCCTGGGTTTTCGTCCCCTCAAGTTAAGAACGTTATCCCCTCAATTGAGGGCTTTTCCCTGGGGGTTTAAAATTATTTGGGGTTTAACAAAAACCCTTTTAACTTTTGGGCCTTTATTTTTTTCATTTTATTTAGGAAATTTTCCCTAAAAAGGGGGGGCCAAAAAAAAAAAAATCCCAGGGCCCCAGACGGAAACCTTGGGTGCCCAAAGGTTTTAAAAGGGAAACCCCCAAATCGAACCTCAAATTCCCTTTAAACTTATTTTTTTGGACTGGGTTAGTAGGGGAGTAAAATTTTTCGCTCTTCTGGGGGACCAAAGCCTCCCCAAAAACAAACCCAATCCTTTATTTTTAAAGGGGTATAACATGCTTTCATTAAATTATTACTTTAAAGAGATCTTCTAAGAAGGATCACCAAGAGAATCATTTCATTTTCCCTTTCATGAAAGATTACATGGCCCCCCAAGATCTTTGAGGTTTTACAAAGATTTTTATCCCAAACCTTTTAAATAAGAATTTAAAGTTTCCCCAAAAAAGACAAAGGTGACAAAGCCCCAACACTCTTTTTAAAAAGGGAAATTCCAATTTACTAAAATGCCCAAAAATACTATGAAAATTTGGGGAATCATAAATTTTAAAATTCGATTATCAAGCAAAAAGAGAAAAAAAAAAAATTTTGGGGGAAAATTTTTTTTAATGACCATACAATTCCGGGGACAAACCCCTTTTCAAATTTCCCTTTAGTAACCCCTTCCCCACACTTAGATTTAAAATTTCCCCAATGTTTTTAAATTAAGAAAATAATGAGGGAAAAAAAGAGGTAAAAAAAAAAGGGCATGTGAATGTCGTCTTTTCCCTTTTTCGGGTGAAAAGGAAAATTTAAAAAATTTTTTTAAACCCCCGAGGAAAAGTAATATGATGACCCGAACCTTTAAAAACATTTGGTCCACAAAGGAAGAGGAAAATGATCCTTTGGGGTGGCCCTTTGGTTTTGGGGAATCTATTTCCAAATCTATAGTGAAGTTTCATTGGGTTTTTCTTTTTTTCAATTTGGTATCTGTCCCTAGCCCTTTTTTTTGGAAATACTTTAATGGGGTTACCCAGAGCTTCAAAATTTGGGGAGATTTCCTTTCTAAAACAATTTTATGACTTCCTTTTTTTTCCCAAATCTCTCATTTTGGGTTAAGCGGTGCGGTTTTACCATGGGTTTTAAAAATTTCCATCAAAATTTTGTGTGAAAAAGATGGGTAATCCCCTTTTTATCTGAATTTTTTCCCTGAATTTTTTTTGTGTTGCCCCGGGCATGAATAAATTCCTGTGATTCGATCCGTTTGAGCAATTTTGAGGGGGAAATTTAGAAACTTTTCCCAAAAAAGCTTTGAAGGTTTTGGCAAATTGTTTAAATTCCAGCCAGGTGGTTTTTCAAAGGAAGGTTTGATTTGAATGGTGGATCTATTATACCTTTAAAGTTCTTTTTTTCAATCAGGATTTTTTTATTAAACTGAATTTACAATTTTTTAAACGAATTTTCAGGTTCTTTTCTTTTTTATTTTTTCAAACACAATTTTAATGATACCAATCGATAAGGGCTTGAATGAATTGAAATGCGAATTTAAAGGAGTCCCAATTTAAAAGCATGTATATATGGTGCAATTTGTTAAGGGGTAGGCATTTTTTTATAGACCTTTCATTTCCCATTCTAAAACCCCAACTTCCCCTAAAAATCAATTTTTGGCTTAGCAAATAGCCCAAAAAAGGCCTTTTCCCCCTATAAAAAAAGGGCCCCCACATTGCTTCCCTGTTTAAAGGGTGACGAAAACCCACCCGGGAAAAAAGGTCCTGCCCTTCACAAAAAAATCTTACTATTTTCGGAATTTGACTTACGAAACGGGTAATAAAAATCATTTTGGTCGGTTTGGCCCCAAAACCCCCTTTCTGGGAAAATCTTGTTTGGATCAAATTAATACTGGCTCCCCCAAAACAGCCAATCCCGTTTTCAATTAAATTCCCCATAGGCAAGGGTGGTAAAAAAACCCAGGTTTTTTAATTTTTGGGGTTTGTTTGAATTACCCCCGAGATTCTCCCCTAAAGGTTTCAGTGGAGAACTCTTCAAACTTCCCCTTTTTTTTAATTTTTAACCCCTTTAAAAATTTTTAAAATCATGGCATTTGTGATAAAGCCTTTAACCGTGGAAGGGGGTTTATATGCAATTGCTTGAAAATCCCCTAAAAATTCCATAGTGCCCCTTGTTTGTTTTTTGGTCTCTGGGTAAGGCCCTTGGCCTTTTATTCTGGGGGTTAATGGAGGTGTGATTTTCTTTAGGTGATTTTTTTGAAAGTTTCCCCCTTTTTGAGAATATTGTTCTTTTTTTTGGTTTTGTCACCGATTTTTCTTGAAACCCTTTTGGGTTTTAGTTCCTTACCCCTTGTAATGTAAAGTTTTCCGTTTTCGGGGTTTGGGTTTTCCCTGTTTCCCGGAAAAAAACCTTTGAATCTCCCGAAGAAGCTTAGTATTTGGGGACCCGGTTTTTTAAAATTGTGTATTAAAGCCTTTATGATTCCCCAAAAAGGAAATTTGATTTTTCATAATCAAAAAAAAAGGGCTTTATTGGGGTTTTTAATCCCTTGATGAATTTTTTTGAGGAAAATCTTCAATTTGGGGGTTTTTAACTTGGGAAATTGGCCCCTTTATAACCTTTGGGGGAGGATTCGGATTGCCCCTTTTTAAAATTTTTTGTTGTTTGTCCCAAAAAAAATTTTTGGGGGAAATTTTCCATCCCGGGTTTTAAGTAGGTGTATTTGGGTTGTTTGGGGCCCAATTGGGTTTTCCCCAAAAAATCCCCTTTTTGTTTGCCCCTTTTTCACCACCCGAGGGTTCCACAAAAGCCAATTTTATGTTGTGAGACAACCAACCCGTTTATCTTTTTGATAAAGCCCAATTTGGGGAAAGATAGAAGTAGCCCCTCCCCTTCCCAAGAATGCCTTTTCCACCTTTTTTTTTCCCCCTACCCTGTGACCATTTAAATTATTCCCGGGTAAAATTTAAAAAAAGTCAAACTTTTTTTAGGGTTTTATGGGTTTAAAGGTGCCCCCGTGGGAAATTCTTTTGTTGTTTGATATTTAAACCCTTATAAAATATTGAATTGAAGCCACTCTAGGATCCCATGGTGTGGGCATTTTTGATTGAGTCCCTTTAATTTTCTTCCCCGGTTTCTAAATTTCCATTTATATGATGTAGATAAATTTCAGTGAAGTTTAGGGGGCTTTGAAGGAGGGAAAAAAAATTTGAAATAAATTTTAAACAGACTTGTGTAGTAATGGAGTTCCTGGTAAAAAATTCAGATACTTTTCCTTTAAAGAGAATGGGAGGCCTTTTGAGGGGAGACCCCAAATCCATTAAATTTAAAGGTACCTTTATCCCGAAAGATTTGGTATGGCATTTGGATTTTTCTCCTGTAAAAAAAAAATTGGTTATTGCTGCCCCTTTAAAAAGGCGGCCCTTAATTCAAATTATTTCCCTCATCGAGGAGGCTAGTAGAGTGCCCTTCAATTTTGGGCCCTGCAAAATAAAATTGGGTTCTAGGTGGCATTAAATTGGATTCATTATAACCAGTGGATTCGGGGGGCCCCCAAAAACAAATTTCCGATTCAGCTTTGAGCAGATTATTGATTAATCACCCATTTTTTCCCTTTCGTGATTCTTTAAATACCAAATAAAGTTGATGTGAGTGTTGCTTTTTTGATAAGACGAAAATTTTCTTGGTCAGGATTAAAAACCCGAATTCCCTTGGGATTTTGGTTGCATTAAAGAATCAATCAATTATGAGCTCCAATTTCTGGGGGAAAAAAAAATAAAAAATAAGAAAGAAAAAAATTGGTTAAATTAATAAGAAAAAAGGTTTTTCTAATTGGCTACCCCCGGAACGGCCCCAAAAACTTGATGGGTTGGGAATCGTAGTTTAATATTTATAATCCTTTTTTAAATCTCAAGCAATAGGAAGGGCCAGGGGAGTTTATATGCGTACAAGGTTTTCCCTAGAGTTAACCCCAACTTGTACTAACCCCGTTCCTTTTTATCTAACCGGGTTTTTAATTTTTGGTTAAAAACAATTAAATCTTAAAAATAATAATCCAAACCAATGGTTGGGAAGTTTTCAATTAAAAAGAAACCTGTTTTTCACCCTTCTTAAAATGTAATTCTTAATTTATAAAGGTTGCGTAAATTGATTCTTATATTTTCAAATTCCCTAGTCAAGTTAAACTATTTTTCTCAAGTTATTAAACCTTCAAACCTTAAAAATCAAATGGTTTTCCCTTAATTTAGAAATAGAATTGCTAAAGACTAAAAATTCGCATAAAATAATCGATTTTAAAAAGAAGACTTTTTTTCATCTCAAAAAACTTTTAAAAATTCATTAATTGATTAAATTAATCATAAAAGCAATTTCTAAATTTAATTTGTATCAAAAAAATTCATATTGGATTATGAATTAAGAAAAAATTAAAAGGGATAAAATTAAATCATAAGAAAGTCAAACCCCCTTCGATTAAAAACCCAATTTCATCACAGAAGGAAGTTTAGAATAAAAAAATTAGTTTAAGTTACTCCCCCATAAATTTGGACAAACAAAATAAATTAGGGGGAAAAATTAAATTTTTTGACGCCCTTAAAATGGGAAACTTTTTTGTGGTCTTCAATTTCCCTTTTTAATTGAGGAAATTTCTTTCCCCTGCTGTTTTTGGAGCAAAAAAGGACAAAATTGAAAATTTGACGTTTCAGAAAAACTATAGTTTTGAAAGAGGGGGTCACAAATAAATTTTCCCTTAAACCTATGCCTCCACGAGGTACCTCTTTCCAAGAACAAATTAGGACTTTTCTGATTCTTCTAATGTCAAGGAAAAAGGGTCAAAAAAGGGAAAATTTTCGGGTTTCTCCAAAGAAAACCCCAAAATTTGAGGGCAAAATCTTTCAAAGGTCGAGGAAATATAGGAACTACCCAACATCATAATAGTAGGGGAACCTGATTTAAGTTGATCCAAGACATCCACATATGTTTTTTCTTTAAAACCTAATAAGTTTAGTTTTTTGCACTAACAGGTACATCACAGCCCCTTTACGGGATGGCCAAAAAAAAAACACACGACAAATTGGGAACATCCTTAGACTCACACAACGTCTCAATGTGCTCAAATGACTAGAAAACCGGCCATTTGAAGCCCAAACTTTTGTATTTTGTTTTTCTTTATTAAACCCGGGGCCATTTTTTTACTATTTTTTTTAGACTTATTTTTGTTTGTATTTTGTTTTTAAAACTAGCCACTTATGGCATATGTTAATTTTTTAGGGTTTTTTTAAAAAAAACCCTAATTAGAGAAAGTATAAATCTTGCTAACTAGGGTTTGTAGGGGACTTTTGCATTTCGAAAATATTAAACACTTTGCTGTGGGGAGAGTCCTTGCATGCAAACTCATTCTTTAACAATTTCATGTGTGGAATCAGGGTGAATTGGCTTAAGAATTTGGAGTAATACAAATTTCTTAAGTTGTTTCCAATTATTACAAAATTGCAATCTAGTGAAGATTGGATTTTTTTCTTTTTTTGTTCATATTTCATGCCCAATTTGGGTTCCATATCTAATCTAAAATTCACGCCATTTTAGTTGGAAATTGACTCAATTGTGTTGTTCAATTTTTGACTTGTTTTTGGTAGACAAATTTATTTCCATTCAAATTGCGGAATAACATTTGAAATTTAGGGTTTAAGTACTTGTTGGTGTCACGCATTTTTGTGGAATTTGTTTTTGGGTTCTTGCAACAAATTGTAAGAAAAACAAATGGGTTATCAACATTTAAAATTATGGTACGGACACAATTAGGATGAAGGCAATAGAAAACCCAACTACTGGTTTGAGGCGAAATTCCAATTACTTTTGAATCTCATATTTTCGTTGTAAAGGCAAGGTGATTCAAATTATTTTTTTCAGAACTCTTAGAAGTAATTCTTTTTAAGCCTCCTCATACGCGGGCCCTAACCTTTTCACTCGGACTTGGTATGAAGATTGCTTGATAGGGATAATTTCTTTTGCCAAATTTGCATTTAATCCGTTTAAATAATAAACAGTGGACTGCTTTGACACTTTTCCCTACTACACTCATATATCTGACAAAAAGGTATTGAAAAGCCTGAAATTTTACACCAGGGGGTTTTAAACTGTAAAGTGACATTAAAGTTGAGTAAACATCAATGATAGCTAAAATTTGCACGGTCTGTTTTCAATCTCCTTTGGGGTACAAGCGCCCGGGGATGGAATCTAATTTTATGATTATTTTATTATTTTTTTGGGCCCAAAATGGAATTTAAATTCAGTAAATTAAGTTTTACACAATTTATCCCTTTTCTTTTTTTAATTTCTAATCTTTCAATCTTGCGTGTGATTTAATTATATCATTTTGTACTTTTAATTGACCATGATCATGTCTTTTAATTTGTGCAACCTAGGGCAATAGGGATAAACCGATATAAGTAATGATAAGAGTGTAAGTCCTATTTATGCTCTACCATGTAAAATACTATTTCTAAATTTTGGAATGGGGAGCCTATTTTATAACACCCTAAAACTTATACCTTGTAGAATAGATATAAGGTATCCTTTGAAACTTGAAAAATTTTCCTATCTTCCTATAAATTTTAAATTATCTGAAATCAAATAAGTAATTTATATATGATATTACAAGTTCTTCCATATGCAAAACTTATGAAACTTGTGATAAAACCTATAATATTACTAAAAGAAAAAAAAGTAAACTTTTGCCATCATAATTTGTTATTTCAAGCTGATGTGATCTAAAATAAAACTTGTGGAACCTATAACAAATTGGAATGAAAATTATTATCTAGAGAGGCAACAAGCTTTAGATTTAATGTTTATATTGGGTTTGGGCTATTTCTTTTTAACATAAATTAATAGTGTTTTTATTCTATTCTTGACTAGAAAAAATAAAAATTTAAATTTTTTTATTTATTAATATATATTATATTATTAAATTTTTTTACCAAAGTATACTGGATACTTGGAAACTGTGCCTATATATTTTAGTGTATGGGTTTTTCAGGACACGTATAAAGGTAAATAGATCATATCCATACCTTACCTTAAGAAAGTAGATTCTAGAAAAATGCTATTAGGTTCTAAAAAATTGCTACCCAAATGCTACCTAGTAAAGTAGGATATGATATATACCTGTGTATAGAAAGTTTATTCACTTACTCTTAATAACGAGTAGGATTTTTTAAGACTTATGGGCTGTTTTCCTTATGATACATCACTTATTTGTAAATTAAAAAAAAAAAGAAAAGAAAAGAAAAGATTATGAATTGATCATATGTTCCACGATTGTTGCAATTCTTCACTGGTAGGTTTTTTTTTTTTTTAGTATAAAAGGAAATCCATTTTTGTGTATTAACATATTAACTCTTAGGTAATTGAAATTAAAAGAAATAAGAAAAAAAAGAAAGATAGAAATACCCCCCAAAAGGTACATTAATAAAGGTATAAAATAAATAAAAATTACCATAACAAAATAAAATTAATAAACACCTCACATTTATTACATGTTTGGTTTGTGGAATGAAATATAGTAGGAATAGGTTTTGCAATTCTTAAGGAATGGAATAGAAAAGAAATATTATTATTTATGGTTCTTTTGAGATCTTATGATAAATATAAAAAAGTATCTTAAAAAAATAAGAGAATAACTATTCTCTTGATCCTATAAAGGAATTCCAATCCTCATTTTGTAACAATAGCAATGCCATGGAATAGCTACTTCACCAATCAAATGCAGGAATAGATCAATAGGAAAATAATTGTTATTTTATTCCATCCTTATGAAGTGAACTAAACATGCCATTAATAAAATAATATAAGAAAGTTAATAAAATAAAAGTAAAAAGATATTAATGAATAAAGGGCTTTCCATAAAAATAAGAGATAAGCATGGAAAAGGAAAAGACAGTTCTTACCATTTTTTTATAAATAGGCCTTTACCCTATCCTCACAAATCACTCTAGTAAATTTTCTATTACTAAGATAAGGAGAAGTAGAAGGGAAGGATGTAAACTCCCTCAACCAAGTAAATGCCTAAAACTTAATTTTCTATTAATTAATTACAAATTAAGAATTGAATAGATAATTAGAAACTTAAAAAAAACAAACAATTATTAAAAAGAAAAAAGGAAAAAGAAAAAAAAAACAAATCATAAAGAAAAAACATTACGAAAAAGGAAGTTTTCAAGTTAGGTCAAAAGTTTTAAATTTAGAGAGCAAATAAAAATAGGGTTCATAAAGATGCTTATAGAGTAACTCAAAACATTTGGACAAATTCCATGAAATGATTCTTTTTAAACCCCTTTTATCCAAGACCCACCAAAAAAAAAGCGTTTGAAATCCAATCAGGAGTGTTAGAATAACAAAAATATAATTTGAGGCAAAATTCCAAATTTTAGGGCAAATTCTCAAAAATGATAGAAAAATACCCATATACATAATTTTATCAAAGGATGTAAATAATTAGGGGATAAAAAAATATTGGGGATATTAGATGATTAATAAACTCAATTGAAGATAATTTGGTGATTAAGAGAATTAAAAACTCTAATAAACTAAATGAGTAACTGATGGGTGTCGAATCCAACAAAAATGAAAACCTATTCCTAAACAATTTTTATGATTTGCGTATAATGGTGAGTAGGGTCGTATCCACAGGATTGGTTAAATATTTCTATTCAAAGAGAATAAAAAGAAAAAGAAAAATGGGGGTTTTGTTTGTGAATCAAAAATAATATTGAAACAAGATAATAAAATCGAATATTGATAAAAGCCTAGCCAAAGGAATCAAGACAATTTAATTCTAGGAATTGATCATCGATGCAAATGTTTTCTATTCTTATTTCTAGATAAACTGGCTATGGTTATTAACAAGCTCTAATAACCTATTCTCTCCTTACTTCCTTGATAATCAAAAAAAAGCTCTTTAATTATTTCTCTTATCGATTAGGGCAACCCTAAACAAGCTCTTAGGATTTAACTATCAATAGCATTAAAAATAAGAGAGACCACCAATTCATGCTAGTAGATTATAAGATTAACCCATTTAAACAAGATCATACTCTCCATAACATGAATTCGATCATCTATTTTATAATCAAACATGTTATTGTGTCATCGAGACTAGAACTATCAAACAATTACGGATTTGACATACTAGTTGACAATATATTAACTTGCTAATTGAGTAGAAGAGCTCTAATTCATACCAATCAACAAAGATAATATTGACAAAACTTCCAGAAGATATAATGAATATTTAAAAAAAAAGAATAGATTAAAGACAACTCAGTTAGATCTCACAATTCGTGGAAAAATTAAACTTCAATGACCCTTTGGCTAGAAAATCTGCTTAGCTACACATGTTCATCATCAAAATGAAAATTAAAAGTAAAAACATAATAAGCCCTCTGTTCCCGGTTTCCTTGCTCTGCCTCCTTCCTTCCTTCTTGTCTCCAAGATGATCCAAGATTATGAACTCCTCTAGGTTAGTTCTATTTAAATTTTTAAAGGGGAATGGTAGTTTGATCTTTTGCTAGCAAGATACGAAAATATCTTTCCTTTTTGATGTAAATCTTGAGAAGCGAATAATCGTCCGCCGGGCACGCCCTACAACACGGCAAGATTTCAGCCGTGTCTTCCTCTGTGGATAATCTACAATTCTTCATCCGTGTCCAGTGGGGGTGCCACGTCTTCCACCACGGCCAGATGTCAAGCCGTGCCTTCCTCTGGTGATTCTTCAAGACAGATACACGGTCGTGTACTTCAACCGTGTATCTTTCTATTGATTCCAAACCAAGTACAACGGACGTGTACTTCAAATACACGCCCATGTACTTTCCTCCGGCGGTGTAAATCCTTGCCTTTGATCCAAATTGTAGATGACTTCTCTAAATCACTTGAATTAGCACTCTTGACTCCATTTAACCTGATTTATCACCATAATAAAATTAAGTACCATTTCTTATGATTTCTATAAAATCAATAATAAATTAACATAATTCATATTATAAAGATTGAGTATAAAATGGCTCTATCAGTAACACATGTCAATATAAAAGAGACAGGGCCATCAAAAAAAAAAAAAAAAAAAAAAAAAAAAAAAAACGGTTTCCAAATCATCCTAAGGTTTTCTAATATTCCCCTTAAAGATCCCAAACTTGCTATTATCCCCTCCCTCTTGCCTCCCTATTCTTATTCTAGAAAACACTATTGGCAAAACACTAAAAACCTCCCTTAAACCCTTATCTCTATGCCTAATCCTTATGATTTACCCTAAATGACCATACTAATCTTGGTAAGTTAATGCGTTTCCTAGGTTTACAAGATCAAATGGAGGCTTGAAGAAGTAACATCAAGTTTAGGACATGAGAATTTGAGGAAGGTAAGTTGTTTGTTAAGTTTAAGTGATCTTAATACTCCTAAATCTTGAGTTTAGGCACTAATAAGTGATTTTGATCTTAGAGACTTTCTTGAAAGTTGAAGAAAACTCATTTTAGACACCCATAGTAGGTGCCTTTCTTGAAAGTATAGGCACTAATTGTTAATTTTAAGTGATCTTAATACTCTAAATTTCATTATGGAGTGCTTAGAACCACTAGCTAGTGATTAATGAAATTTGAACATGTTTAACGCCCTACACCTTAAGTTGCCCTTAAAATGTTTTATTATGTCTTCAAATTAGGTTTTGGTTAGTAAACAAGATGATTGGTAGGTTAGACAACAAGATGATTGGTAGGTTAGACAAAGGCATTATGGATTAAGAAGCAAGTTTAATATTTGACTTTTTATGTTTCCCTAAACCCTATGCTCATCACCACCATGCTATACATCATTGATGATTTTCATGTTCTAATTTGTGTTTTGAGTGTTTTGGAATGGTTAAATGATAGTATGCTTTGTTGTAGGTTAGATGATGATTTAGAGATGAATGATACATGTATGTAGGATTAGGATAGCTAATTTTGCATCTTTAATGATTTGTTATGTTTAATGGACACATGAATGATAATTGTGAATGGAAATATAAATATGTTAAGATGATAATTTTAATTGATTTTAGGGTCAAAAGACATCAATTTTGATGTTTGATGTATACATAGTGGTTTAGAATCCTAAACTATTTTGATGCATATGGGATTATAGTACAATAGAATTTTATTTACTTCTAGATTTTCCAGCTTATATAATAAATAATTGATGTGAATTTGATTGCTTGAAGTGTTGGTTATATGGTAAAAATATGCCTTAATGAATTGTATGAAAATAAAGTAATTTCTAACTAGTTCAATCCAAATTTTATGTGATTTGAATTTTCAAAAAGATTTTTAAATGTTCATCAAGTTCTTAACAAAAAATAAAAATGTTTGATTCAAAATCTTTAACCAAAATCATTAAAAAAAAGTATTTTTAAACCCAATTTTCACAAAAGACATTTTCATGTACGTTTTTTTATCATTGATTTCATTTCTATAAACCAAATTCCAAAATTCAATTCACATAAACCCGAATTGAAGTTTAAGATTTAAATTGAAACTTGATGGAAAATGAGTTTGATGTAAAAAATTCCAATTTCTCTAAAAATGACATAGAAAATGGCTAATAGTAAATAATAATAAATAAAATAAAAGGGATAAAATAATATTTCAAATGAAATGGGCTAAGGTTGGTTTAACCTAAACTACCCAACTAATTTCAATCCAATAACCACCTACATGGTCAATTCGCAAAAATTCTTCCATAAAACTTTCCAATTAAATTGATTGGCCTAATTAAATGTAATTTAGGATGAATTTAGTAAATAAATTATAATTTGGCTAAAAAAATTTAAATAAGCCTAATTGGCCCTATTTCTAAAATTATTAGGCTCATTTCCCCCTTTTCTCCTTTAGGTCCACAACCTAAATAGGCCTTAATAACATGAAACCCTCTTATGGGCCTAAAACCTAATGAAGCACAGGGCCAATTTAGGATCTTAAATAGACTTGATAAGGCATAAAAAAATAATTGGACTTAACAAATAACCAAAAAAAGTTAATGGGCCTAAAATGGGATTATTTAAACATAATGGGCCTTATTGGGCCTAAGGTAGATAAATAACGCATAATGGACCTAAATAAATTAAGTGGCATTAGATTAAATAATTTGGACCTAGAAAAACTTAAAAAAGTAACTAAGTTAATAAATTAAAGTATTCAAAGCCCAATTAAATTAGTTTAATTGGGTTAAGTAACTAAGTGATTAATTAAATGGATTACTTTAATTGATGAGGTAATTAACTTAGTTAAACTAAATGGACCTAAGTTTAAACATTTTGAACTACTTTCTTTTAGGGCCCAATAGCCTAATTGAGACTTACTAAATATATAAGACAAAGATTTAAGAAGATAATAGAGACTTGGAATTAAAATGGACCAAAACTCAAAGGGGTTGACCTCAAAAGTTAAGTAGAGCCTAATTTGATACGAACCATGCCCAACCCTGACGAAACCCAATACCAATACGTTCGAATTCGTTGCCTAAGACGCCCAAACACCTAAAGTGGAAAACCGGACCCGTTGTCTATAAGCGAGACAAGAACCTTGGTATAAAAATGAAGACGCCACAATCGGGATGAAAGACCGATTGATAAGTCGGTTGAACGCCACGGAAATAAAATCCGATAAGTTCTAGTTAGTTCTTTAAGAACCAAGAGAGGGGCTTCCAAAAGTGTTTAATGTTCAAAGATGTATATTCTAAGTTGTTCTAAACCCTAGGAGCTTTTTATACTAGGGTTACAATTCGTGAAAAACAATCCAAAACGACGTAGCTTAGATAAGTTGCGTAAAAACACGAAAACAGGGAAAAAGCTAGCCGGGAGGGGATACACAGTCCCGGGACCGACCGTGTACTTTGGGCCATACTTTTCTGTGCACATTCCGGTCACATACCCCGACCGTATACTACTGGTCGTGTATCTTTCTGTGGATTTTCTTGTCACCATACATGGCCGTGCCTTTTAGCCGTATATCTAGCCGTGTATGATTCTGTGCAATCTTGAAATTCCTACACGGCCGTGCCTTGAACAAAACACGCCCTCTTCAACCCGTGTCCGATGTGACTTGTATAAAAGCAAGGGCTTCCCATGGTTGTTCCAACCCGTTCCAACTTCATGATTGCTCCAATCCTTTTTTTGGGTTCATGGACAACCTTTATCAACCCGTTAAGTGCTTCCTTGAATCGTTTCGCTTAATTTCTTGGATCGGTCCAAGCGGTCCACATTTCTTCTTCCGGCTTGGCTCTCATCATGGATCTCATCATTAACTGATACGAACCACACCAACCCGTGACAAAACCCAATACCAATACGTTTTGGAAATTCATTACCTAAGACGCCCAAACACCTAAAGTGGAAACCGTGACCCGTTGTCTATAAGCGAACAAAAACCTTGGTATAAAATGAAGACGCCACAATCGGGATGAAAGACTGATTGATAAGTCGGGATGAACGCCATGGAAATAAAATCCGATAAGTTCTAGTTAGTTCTTGAAGAACCAAGAGAGGTGCCTCTCAAAATTTTAATTTCAAAGATGTATATTCTAAGTTGTTCAAACCCTAGGAGCTTTTTTACAGGGTTTCAATTCGTGAAAAAAAAGTCCAAAACGACGTAGCTTAGATAAGTTCGAAAAACACGAAAACGGAAAAAGTTGGCTGGTAGGGGGTACACGGCCGTGAACACCGTGACTTTGGCCCTGCACTTTTCTATGCACATTTCGGTCACATACACACCGTGTACTTCTGGGCGGTATCTTTCTGTGGATTTGCTTGCTCCAAACACGGTCTGCCTTTCATCGTATATCTGCCGTGTTGATTCATGCAATCTTGGGAAATTTTTACACGGGCCCTGCCTTCAACAACACGCCCTCTTCAACCCGTGTCCGGTGGACTTGTATAAAAGTAAGGGTCTTCCCATGTTTTCCAAACCGTTCCAACTTTTTGATTGCTCCAATCCTTTCCGGCTTCTAGACAACCTTTTTCAACCCATTAAGTGCTTCCTTGAATCTTTCGCTTGATTTCTTGTGACGGTTTCCCGGCGGCCACATTTCTTCTTTTGGCTTGGCCCCATCATTAACGTACAAACCACGCCAACCCGGACAAAACCCCAAACCAATACGTTCGGAAATTCGTTACCTAAGACCCCAAACACCTAAAGGAAAAACCCCGGGCCCTTGTCTAAAGCGAGACAAGAACCTTGGTATAAAATGAAGACGCCACAATCGGGAAGAAAGACCGATTTATAAAATCGGGGTGAACGCCAAAGGAAAAAAAATCCATAATTCTAGTTAGTTCTTGGGAAAAACCAAGAAGGTGCCTCTCAAAAGTGTTTAATGTTCAAAAAATGTAAATTCTAAGTTGTTTTAAAAACCCCTTTGGGGCTTTTTTACTAGGGTTTCAATTCGTGAAAAAAAAGCCAAAACACTAAACTTAAATAAGTTGCGTAAAAATAACAAAAAGGAACAAGC
>JBBMOL010000781.1:0-70193 GCA_037954665.1 Laguncularia racemosa
GCTAAAGATGAAGTTCCCCCCCCTTTCCCCAAGGGAAAATCCCCCCGAGGCGAAATTTAGAGTGGGAAAAAAAGGGGGAGATGGGGGTTTGATTGTAAAAAAATTTTAGTGAGAGAAAGAAGGTAAAAATTTTGCTCCCTTGAATTTTCAGATTATGCTTGTGTGGGGGGATCAATTAAAAAATAGAAAAGGAGGGGCAAGCCACCTATTGGGGTCGGGGAAGAGAGAAAAGAGTGATGAAAAAGGGGGTTTGTATTGTGTTTTACATCGTGAATTGCAAAAAATTTGCAAACTCGGGGGAAAGGGGAACCCAAAAGGTGTAAAAGAGTAATTTTAAAGGAAAAATGGAAGTCCTATGTTTGGGGGAATTAAAGAGGATAGGGGGGTACAATGGCTAGTTTTTCTTGAAGGGTTGAATAAAAACCCCCAAAAAGGGTGGAAAAATTGGGGCAGAAAAAATTTGTAAAATGGGGGTAGGGGTTCAATGGCTATAAAGGTTAAAACCAGCACAAGGGAGAGGTAGTAGTAAGCATTTTTGCAAAAAGGTAGGGTTTCCCCCCCATTTGGGGAAAGCTAATCAAGGGGGGAAAAAAAGAAAAGCCTTTCCCCCCCAAAAACCCAAAAGGGGAGCGGGGGGGAAGCGGGGCTACTCCTGGAAACCCAAAGGGAAAACCCTGAATCTTCTATTTTAAAAAACATGACATTAGTTTTTTAAAAAAGTAAAGGGTAGGGGCCCAAAATTTCTTTTTAATGTCCAAAAAAGGGGGGGCGGGGAAAATTTTTTTTTGGGGGCTTTGATGATGGGAGTATGAAAAAATGAGGGGGATAGTGAAGAAGGAAAATGTCTCCCTTAGGATGCTAGGATAAAGGACCCTTTTTAATGGAAAAAAAAGGGGCCCCAGGGCATATGAAGAGGCTTTTTTTTCAGGAAAGGGGAAAAGAGGAGGGGGCAAAGGGAGAATTTTTATACTAGATTTATAAAGGGGTCCTTTGTTTTTGGGATTATTGAGGGGGGATTTTGCACCAAAGTTTTGGAAAATTTTTTTGTTGAGGGGGTGGGGCTCAAAATGTTAGACCCCAAATCCATAAAAAATTTCAGGGGTTTTAAAAGATAGTGATAAGATAAGGTGAGTAGGAACCCTTTTGTTTGGGGTTTTTGCATGGAAGGTATGGGTGAGGTGTTATGAAAGTGGCCCAAAAAGCAAGCATGCCCATGTGTTTTGGAGGGCCATGGCAATTTGTAGGAAGGTTTTTTTATGGGGGGTTTTCTAACAATTTTAAACCTTTTTTTCCCCAAAAGGGAAAGTTTTAAAAATTTTAAACCCCTTAACACCTAAGAAAATGTAGAGGATCGTTGTGCTTTAAAAATCTTTTTTCAAAACAAAAGGTGAGGAAAATTTAGAGGGAGAGTGGAGAGAAAAAGAAAAATGAGAAAAAAAAGGGGAAAAAAAAAATTAAGATCAAAAGGAAAAAGGGGAAAAAGTGGAAAGAGTGTAAAGAGGCCAATTTTTAAGGGGGAATTTCAACTTTGGTGGTAAAGTGAAAAGGGGGGTAGCCTTGCAAAAGGGGGTTTGGGGTTGGGGAAGAGCGAGTTATAAGGGAGCGTTGGGGATGAAAAACCCCATGTTGTTTCTTTTTTTAAAGGGAAAAAAATGTTTGCAAAAAAATTATCAAAATTTTTTCCTGGTGTGGTTGGCTCTTTTGTGGACTTTGAAAATGTTTTTCCAAAGGAACTCCAAAGGGGGGGCAAAGATTAAGGGGAAGGGATAGAAAGGGGAAGGGCATGAGCCCAGTGCAGTCCCTGGATTTTGGTGCCAAAAAAGGGGAGGGTAGGGAGAATGGGTTTTAAAATGTCGCGCCAAAACAACATCAGGGAAAAGTTTGACCCTTTTTCATCGTTTAGAGGGGACTTTTAGTTTGGTTATAGAGTATGGGGTTTTTTCCCCCTGGGGGCCCCCTTTGGGGGATGACATGTCCATTTTTTTTGTGTTAGGATTTCTAGCCTAGGCACGGTCCCGATTCTATTTTTGTTTTTGGGATATGTTTTTTAAAAAAGGGTTTTATTTCTTTCCTTGTCATAAAAAATGATGTGCTATAAAATTGTTGTTTTGGGTTTTTTTAAAAAGGGGGGAGTGCGTTTTGCATGGTATCCCCAAAAGTTGTTTTGATGAGATGAGAAATTTTTGAGTTTTTTTGGAGAGTTTGTGGGAAACTTGGGGGGAATAAACAGATGTTTTCAACTATTTTTGTCACCTAAAAATTGATGGGCAAATTAAAAGGGGGTTTTTAAAAAGACTTTAAAAATTAAAATTTTTAGGGGAACATGAGAAGAACTTAGGACTTGGAAGGATTTCTACCATTTTTTGGGGGGTTTTATGAATTGGGCTTTAAAATTTGAATTTTTCATTTTCACCAATTGAGATTGTGTTTTTGGGGGTTTTTTAAATATAATCTTAATTTTTTTTTGTCATTGCCTTTAACAAGTTTTTTTAGTTTTTATGTTTTTTTTGGGAGACTTTGGGGGGAAAGTACAAAGCACAGGTAAAGAGTAGGGTTTAAAAACAAAAAGCTAGGGCAAATTTAAAGGGGGGCAAAGGTAGGGGGTTTTAAAGATTTTTTAGCCTGGAGATTGGGTTTGGGTGCATTTTCGGGAAGGAAGGTTTTTTTTTTGTGAGTCTAAAAATTTTTTAATTCCTATTCCAAAACCATCTAATAGACCCTATGTCATCTAATATAGTTCCCCATTAAGTTTTTGGGGAAATTTTTTTTTATTTTTGGAGTTCCCCCCAACTGTTGTTGGGAAAAATTTAAAATTTGACTAAAGGAGCAATTTGTCTTTTAAATTTGGACTATAGTCGTCATTATTTCCTCTTTTTTTTTGTTTTTTTTTTTGAAAAAAGGAAAAAAGGGAAAAAACCGGTTTCTAAGTCCCCGGGGGGAACCTTAAAAAAAAACCTTTCCCCCCCTTAAACCCCCAACCCCTAAAAAACTTTAGAAAAAAAAAAATTTTTTTTAAAAAAAAAAAAAAAAAAAAAAAAATTTTTTCCCCCAAAAAGGGTTTTTCCCAATTTTTCCCCCGACCCCCTCCCAGGGCAAACCCAAACCCTGTTACTTTTTTTAAACTTTAAAAATGTGTTGGTGAATTTTTTAAATTTTAAAAACCAAATTTTTTAAAATTTTTTTTCCAAAAATTTTTGGGAAAAAACTAAAAATTAAAAACCCCCGTTGTAAAAATTTTATTTTTTAAAAAGAAAATTTTTGGGGAAAAAATCCCTTTTTGGGGGTTTTTAAAAAATATTTTTCTAAGTGCTAAAACCCCCAATTTTTTTTTTTTTTTATTAAATTTTTAATTTTTTATTAAAATTTTTTTTTTTTTTGTAATTTTATGATTTTTTTTTTTTTATTATTCTTCTACAATTTTTTTAAAAATTTTAAAATTTTTTTTTAAAATTTTCATGATTTTTTAAAATTTTTTATTTTTTTTTTTATGTTTTTTTTTTTTGTTTTTTTTAAAAATTTTCCCCCCAATTTTTGTGAATTTTGTTAAAAAAATTTGTTTTTAAAAATAATTCTAAACCTTTTTTGAAATCTAAAATTTTTTTTTTTTTTCCCCCCAATTTTTTTTTTTTTTTTTGCTTTTTAAATTTTTTATTTTTTTAATTATTTTCTTTTTTTTTTTTTTATTTTTCACATTTTTTTTTAATTTAGAAAAAATTTTAAATTTTTACATTTTCCTATTTTTTAAAAAAATAAAAAAAACAAATGGCAAATAACTAAAATAATAAATAATAAAAAATAAAAATTTTTTAATAAAAAAAAAAATAAAAAAAAATAAAAAAAAAAATTTTAAAAAACCCCGAAAACCCCATTTTCCTTGAGGGGGCGGGGGCGCGGGTCGGGTGGTCGAATGGACCGGCGGGGGGAGGGGTCGTTCGCGGCAGGTGGGGGGGTCAAAACCCAGCTTCTTGGGGGGGCTAAATCCAATGGTGGGGGCGATTCACTCCTAGAACGCTCCCTTGCGGTGGCCCCTCACTCCGTCGGTGGTCCCGGCTTCAAGCTTCTCCAACGTACTCCGATTCGCTTCTTTCTCTCACTTTTTTTTTCGTGTCTTTGGCTTCCTCCTGTTCTCCTCTATTTATATGCGTCCGGAAACCTTCTTGGATAAGCTCGAATCGGCTGATTAGGGTAAATCCGAATTTCTTCCATTTTTAGATTTGATTTTATCCGCGGGATTTGATGTTGATCTCTTGTTTTTCTTTAATTTACCTTAGGGATTCGGCTTTATCTTGACCATAATCTAGAAGATTTAAAAAAAAAACAGCCAATTTCGTCTTCGTCGGACTTGCTCCGGCTTCTCCTCGCATTTGTCCGGGCGAGGAAGACGATCACGCGCGATGCACGCGTTTTCTCTCAGCCAATGACACGCTGCCACGTGCCAGCTCCGGGGAAAAGAAGGAAAAAATTTTGCCGAGCGCACGCGGGGGGATTCGAACTCGTGACCTTCAGCCTTCACACTGTCCCAACACGCACACACGAGCCAACTGAGCTGGCCCATTTTCCTGATTTCTTTTGTGTCGCAAATTGCATATATGCAATACGGTTTTTCCATTTTTTTGTATTTTTTTGAAATTTCTAAAATTTATAAAAATTATTCATCCTTTATTATCACTATTTCTAAAATCATTTTTCAAAATTGATGTGTTTTCCTATTTATTTTTATTTTTTGAATATTTTTATTATTTATGCTAAATTAGGGAAAAATTAGGAAAAATTGAAAATTGATTATTATTGAGAATTATTTATTCCTAGGGCAAAAATGGGGTGTTTACAGCTGCCACCTCTTTGTAGTAAAGTTTGGAAAACTTGACTACAAAGACAAGAAATACATCATTTTTGCCTCTTGAATAAGTTTATGGTAGGAAAATGCCCCAAGAGCTGATAATCCTATGATTGAAGATGATCCTAACAATTCAAGGTAATGCTCCCTCTCCAAAATGTGCTTTATGAGCTGACTAATTGGCGACTGGACACATCTCAGCATTGTGTTGGAATGTATTAGAAATGATGATAGGAAGCGTCTTATCAGACTTGCACCCTGGAAAGAAAATTTACTTAGGAAGCGCCCTTATGAGCTGGCTACCTGTCAACAGAAGCATCTTGTTAGACTAGCAACTGTTTGGAAGAATATTTCCGAAAAGTGCCCCAAGAGCTGACTAATTGGGAGAATCTAGGAAAGTGCCCCTCATGGGCTGACTAACCTTAAAATAGATTTTTAGGAAAGTGCCCATCTTGGGCTGACTAACCTGTGGTAGTGTCTCAAAAGGTGCCCTTATGAGCTGACCCTAAGAACTGGTTTTTAGGAAAGTGCCCATATTGGGCTGACTAACCTTTGATAAAATTTTTAGGAAAGTGCCCCTCTTGGGCTGACTAACCTTAGATAGAACTGTCTCAAAAGGTGCCCTTATGAGTTGACCCTGAGAACAAGTTTTTCAAGAAAGTGCCCATGTTGGGCTGACTAACCCTTGGTAAAATTTTTAGGAAAGTGCCTTCTTGGGCTGACTAACCTTAGATAGAACTGTCTCAAAAGGTGCCCTTATGAGCTGACCTTGAGAACAGGTTTAGGAAAGTGCCCATATTGGGTTGACTAACCCGTGGATTGATTTTTAGGAAAGTGCCCATCTTGGCCGACTAATCCTAAGATAGAACTGTCTTAAAAGGTGCCCTTATGAGCTGACCTTGAGAATAGTTTTTTTTTTCGGGAAAGTGCCCATATTGGGCTGACTAACCCTTGGTAAAATTTTTAGGAAAGTGCCCATCTTGGGCTGACTAACCTGTGGTAGTGTCTCAAAAGGTGCCCTTATGAGCTGACCCTGAGAACTGGTTTTTTAGGAAAGTGCCCATATTGGGCTGACTAACCTTTGATAAAATTTTTAGGAAAGTGCCCCTCTTGGGCTGACTAACCTTAGATAGAACTGTCTCAAAAGGTGCCCTTATGAGTTGACCCTAAGAACAAGTTTTTCAAGAAAGTGCCCATGTTGGGCTGACAACCCTTGGTAAAATTTTTAGGAAAGTGCCCTTCTTGGGCTGACTAACCTTAGATAGAACTGTCTCAAAAGGTGCCCTTATGAGCTGACCTTGAGAACAGGTTTAGGAAAGTGCCCATATTGGGCTGACTAACCCCGTGGATTGATTTTTAGGAAAGTGCCCATCTTGGGCCGACTAATCCTAAGATAGAACTGTCTTAAAAGGTGCCCTTATGAGCTGACCCTGAGAATAGGTTTTTTTTCGGGAAAGTGCCCATATTGGGCTGACTAACCCTTGGTAAAATTTTTAGGAAAGTGCCCATCTTGGGCTGACTAACCTGTGGTAGTGTCTCAAAAGGTGCCCTTATGAGCTGACCCTGAGAACTGGTTTTTAGGAAAGTGCCCATATTGGGCTGACTAACCTTTGATAAAATTTTTAGGATAGTGCCCCTCTTGGGCTGACTAACCTTAGATAGAACTGTCTCAAAAGGTGCCCTTATGAGTTGACCCTGAGAACAAGTTTTTCAAGAAGTGCCTATGTTGGGCTGACTAACCCTTGGTAAAATTTTTAGGAAAGTGCCCTTCTTGGGCTGACTAACCTTAGATAGAACTGTCTCAAAAGGTGCCCTTATGAGCTGACCTTGAGAATAGGTTTAGGAAAGTGCCCATATTGGGCTGACTAACCCGTGGATTGATATTTAGGAAAGTGCCCATCTTGGGCCGACTAATCCTAAGATAGAACTGTCTCAAAAGGTGCCCTTATGAGCTGACCCTGAGAATAGGTTTTTTTTCGGGAAAGTGCCCATATTGGGCTGACTAACCCTTGGTAAAATTTTTAGGAAAGTGCCCATCTTGGGCTGACTAACCTTAGATAGAACTGACATCTCAAAAAGGTGCCCCTCATGAGCTAACCTTAAGAGATGATGTTTAGGGAATTACCCATATTGGGCTGACCACCCTATTAAAAGGGAATGACTAGACGAGTGCCCCACTATGGGCTGACTCATCTTATGCTTTTGAATATGCTTTCTACTGAGCTAGATGATGTGATGCCTTTCATGATGTGATGATAGTTATCTATTTTAGTATGCTTGCCAGTTTATCGTAGATAGCAACCAAACAACCGAACCTTCGTGTTTCTTTGCTTCTGCTTCTTTTCTTCTTATCTTGACACGGGATTGAAAATCTTGATGTGCTTCATTTCTTTATGAACATGGCTCATTCGATGGTAATGTTATCCTACTAATGCACTAAGTTCTAATGCTTAGGAGTAGATAAAATTATATCACAAATTACATTAAGATTCATTATCATTCATTGATGAAGTGGTGGGTAATGTGTTTAGGTGTATTTATTGTGATGAGAATTGATTGGGATTATTGACCATTCAGGGACATTAGCTTTGCTTGTAAAAAAATAAAAAACTCGACTCAACGAGATTTATATCGAATATTGGCTTTCATAACCATTGGCAAAATTTCAATTCCTTGCCTAAGGATAGTACATCTTTACAGCGTCTGTGTTAATGGGGTCTCTCAAGTCTGGACCATCCATCTGGGTTAATATTAGAGCACCACCTGACAAAACGTTTTTTACCACATAAGGGCCTTCATAGTTTGGAGTGAATTTTCCTCTAGAGTCTTGGGCGTTCGGGAGTAACTTCCTTAGTACCATATCCCCTCTTTAAAGTACTGAGGTCTCATCTTCTTGTTAAATGCCCGGGCTATCCTCTGTTGGTAACATTGACCATGACAAAGTGCGGTAAGTCTTCTTTCATCAATTAGGTTCAGCTGATCAAGCCTTTTCTTTACCCAATCTGATTCTGTTAATTGAGTTTCCGACAAGATTCTGAATGATGATATTTCAACTTCAACTGGTAGCACTGCTTCTGTACCATATACCAATGAGTATGGGGTAGCTCCCGTAGATGTTCTTATTGATGTCCTATAAGCCATGAGGGCAAACGGTAACATTTCGTGCCAATCTTTGTAGGTTGTTGTCATTTTTCTCAATGATCTTCTCGATATTTTTGTTAGCTGCTTCTACTGCCCCGTTCATTTGAGGTCGGTAGGGAGTTGAATTTATGTGGTTTATGTGGAATTGTTGACATAAACCTGTCATCGATTTATTGTTGAGATTGGTACCGTTATCGGTGATGATCGACTCAGGAACTCCATATCGGGCTATTATGTCCCTTTTTAAGAAGCGATTATTACCCCTTTTGTGACATTGGTATATGATGACGCTTATACCCATTTGGTGAATAATCAATTGCTACCAGTATGAATCTGTGTCCATTGGATGCTGTTGGAGTGATAGGGCCTATTATGTCGATTCCCCACATGGAGAAAGGCCATGGCGCCGATAACAAATGTAGCTCGTTGGGTGGAGCATTTATCTAGTTTGCGTATACTTAGCATAGATGACAGTGCTTGACATATTTTATGCATTCCGATTCCATGGTTAACCAGTAATATCTTAACCTCATGATTTTTCGGGCCAACATGCAGCCGTTCATATGAAGTCCACATACTCCTTCATGTACTTCCTTCATCAGTTCGCATGCTTCATTTTTGTCCACACATCTCAACAAGGTGGTATCAAATGATCTTTTGTAGAGTATAGACCCACTTAATAAGAAATGGCTTGCTAACCATCTGAGTGTTCTTTGATCATTCTTGCTAGCCGTTTCAAGGTATCTACCTTCTTGAAGGAAGGTCTTGATGTCGTGATACCAGGGCTTGTCATCTTGTATCTTTTTAACTGTTAAACAATAGGCGGGCCGACTTTCAATGTTTATTTTCATCGGTTGAACTTCGACTCCTCCTATTATCTGGATCATAGATGCTAGTGTGGCTAATGCATCTACGAACTAATTTTGAGTTCTTAGGACGTACGTGAAGGTGATTGCCTTGAACTCCTCAATTAGCTCTGTCAAGTGTTGATGGTATGGTACCAGTTTGGGGTCTTTAGTCTTTTATTCCCCTCTTGTTTTCAGTATGATGAGCGACGAGTCCCCGTATACCTCTAATTCGTGGATTCCCATTTGGCAGGCCATCTTGAGGCCAAGAATACATGCTTCATATTCCGTGATATTATTGGTATAGGGAAATGTAAGTCTTGTCGCTGCAGGGAATTGAGTGTCGTCTAGGGATATCAATACCGCCCCAACTCCACAACCGAATACGTTGGCGGCCCCATCAAAAAACAGTTTCCACTTAGCATTCTGCTCTACCCCAAAGTCTTCTACTGGCATATCTTCCACTGTTAATATGTTCTCGTCCGGGAATTGGACTTGTATTTCTTGGGTATCTGTCTCGACAGGGTGTTCGGCCAACTGATCAGCTAAGGCTTGCCCCTTTATCGAGTTCTGATTTACGTATGTGATGTCGAACTCGGATAGAAGCATTTGCCATTTAGAGATTCTCCCCATCAAAGCTGGCTTCTCTGCTAAGTATTTCAAGGGATCGTGTCTTGTCAATAGCTCAATATGGTAGTACAGGGTATACTGCCTTAGCCGATGCATAACCCAAATTAGCGCACAACACGTCTTCTCCACCTCTAAGTACCTCTGTAAACTTCTCGCTCAGATAATATATGGGACGCTCTCTTCCCTCTTCATCTTTCTACCCTAGCACACACCCCATGGATTTAGGGAGTATAGTGAGGTATAAGAATAAGGGCTTTCCTTGTTTCGGGACTATCAAAACCAGGGGTTTTATAAGATAGTCTTTGATGGTCCTGAATGCTTCTTCACATTCGTCGTCCCATTCTATTGCGGCGTTCTTCTTCAGCAGGCGGAATAGTGGCCGGCATTTGTCGGTGAGCTGTGAGATAAAACGAGCTATATAATTTAATCTTCCCAGCAAGCTTTTTACTTCTTTAACGGAGCATGGGGAAGGTAACTCTAATATGGACTTTACCTTGCCAGGGTCAATCTTAATGCCTTCTTGGCTTATGACGAACCCTAACAATTTCCCCGTTGTGACCCCGAAAGTGCACTTTTCTGGGTTTAACTTAAGCTGGAATTTCCTCAGTCGTTTAAACAATTTCCTCAGGATATCTATATGGCTTTCTCCTTCTTTAGATTTGGCTATCATGTCGTCGACATATACTTCAACCTCTCGATGCATCATGTCGCGAAGTATTGCGACCATGGCTCTCTGATACGTTGCCCCGGCGTTTTTTAAACTGAAGGGCATGACTTTGTAACAGAAAGTTCCCCATGTTGTGATGAAGGTCATTTTAGTCTTATCTTCTTCGGCCATTTTTATTTGATTGTATCCTGAGAAACCGTCCATGAATGAGAAGAGATGGTTCCCCGCAGTGTTGTCTACTAGAACATCGATATGAGGTAGGGGGAAGTTATCCTTTGGTGTAGCTTGGTTTAAGTCCCGAAAATCTACGCATACACGTACTTTTCCGTTCTTCTTCATAACGGGGACTATATTTGCTACCCATTCTGGATAATCGGACACTTTGATGAACCCTACTTCTAGCAGTTTCTTGACTTCCTCTTTAATCTTTAGTAAGATGTCAGGCCTAAATCTTCTCAATTTTTGTTTTTTAGGTTTGACATCTTCCCTTGTAGGAAGCCTATGAACTACTATTGACTGGTCTAGCCCTGGCATGTCACTATATGACCAGGCGAACACATCTGCATATTTCGTTAATAGCACGGTTATCTCGCATTTTTGCTCAGCACTCAATCTGGTCCCGATTCTGAGGTTCTTAGGGCTTTCCATGCTTCCTAGATTTACTGTCTCCACAGGCTCGTCGATCGAGATTCCGCTTCGTTCATGTTTTAGCCAATTTTCTTGTATTATTTTGTGGTCTAAGATATTGCCTTCAACAACTGACCCAGCAGCGTTGGAAACGATATCAGCGTTTTTACTTTCTACCTGCGCCAAAAATCCCTAATGTTCGATGGTAGGAAATCTGAGTAACATAAAAAAAAAAATGAAATCATATATATAAGAAGGAAAAACAAACCGCAATGGAATTCGATAAATAGTCTCAATAAATTTTGTTTAATAATTTTCCTCTACTCTTGAGCTAACCTAATGCTACTGATAGGATAACAAAACCAATTGTTCAGAGCCGGATGCTAGTTAGACGTGCGGGAGATTGATTTCCCTTTGCTGTTGTCCTCTTCATTTATCCGAAGCTCTTGAATGGTATTTGCCTTTCGGAAAGATTGTTGGAGAGGTAGGATGCACATTTGGGTGTCAATCAGCTTCCTCTTCATTCTTCCTTTGACACTTCTTACTTGTGCTTCTTCTGCGGCCGTAGGAATGTACCCCAGTCCAAACGTCCCGTGCTGCCCCTCTTTAAACTGATGGCCCTCCTTGTTGGTCACCATGTTCACTTCGTTGAAAATCTGTAGCCCTAGGTCTTTTGAACCTTCTTCCCTGATATAAGGTATGGCAGTCTCTTTATATATGGCGTAGTCCTACTCGCCCAGTACCGTAACTATCTGCCCGTTTGCGATGAATTTGACCTTTTGGTGGAGACTAGAGGGGGTGGCTCCAGCAGCATGTATCCAGGGTCATCCTAGAAGCAGGTTAAAAGACCTCGGGATGTCGAGGACCTGGAAGGAGACGTGGAATACTTGTAGACCGATTTCCACTGGTAGGTTCACCTCCCCCACAATGTCTCTCTTCGACCCGTTGAAGGCTCTGACCACTATGAAGCTAGGTTTTATGTTTGGCAACACTTTGAGGGACGATCCGTTGTCAATGAGTACTCGGGAGACTATGGTGTCATTGCACCTGATCACTATGAACAGTGGCTTGGTATGTTGGTCTCCCTCTTCTCCTAGCTCTTCTGGAGAGAAAGATATTTGATCCCTTGTAAAGATAGAGTCTGCCACGCAACCCATTTTGTCGGTAGCGATGCTCTCTAGGACTTGAATCTTTTTTAATACTTTGAAGAGTGCTTCCTTGTGAGGCTCGGAGGTTGTGAGAAGGCCCATGAGCGATATCTGTGCTGGAACCTTATTTAATTGTTCCATGATCTTGTATTCGCTGGCCTTAACCATCTTCGTAAATGCAGCAAGACCCTCTTCCTCTTCTTCTGTTTTCTCCACATTAGGTTCTTCAGTCGGGCTTTTATACTTTGAATCGTATAATCTCCCACAGTGGGTGATACCTCCCATTATAGGAGGTCGCTTTTGCTTGAGAGCCCGATAGTCGAACGGTGCAGCCCTGTAATTCTCTGCCGGTGTGGGAACATTGAACACATATCTTTTTCTCGGGATTTGTACCTCAACTGATTGTCCCCCATAGCATTGTATAACCCGAGGTTTCTGATGAGAGTTGATCATGTTGATAGTCTTCCCCTCTTCCTTTGCCAAATTGTCTTGCTTCTCAAATTCCAGCCCCCATCCACTAGGCGGCCCTTGCTCAATCGGGGTGTAAGAATAGTTTAACAGATACTAAAACTTCCCGTGTGATTCCCCTAAAGTGCCAACCGTTGGGTCTCCGGCTAACCACCTTCTTTCAATGTCTGCCTTCGGTACTTCTTCGGGAGCTTGTTGCTTCTTCTGTTGCTCCGTTGTATTCTGCTTAGGGGCTTCTTTTGGAGACGACTCCTCAGATATGATCATATTAATGGTGGGCCTGTGATTGGGCAGTGGGTTGGTGTTGATATTGGGTGCTGGGGCATTCATGAAATCCAGCTGTATAATTCTTACATCAATTAAATCTTGGATTTTGTGCTGGAGCCTCCAGCACCTATCTATAGAATGTCCCTCCAGAACCATGTGGTAGTCACACCTGAGGTTGGAGTCGAAGTTCTTAGGCTTGTACCAGTCGTTGGGGAGCTCGAAGCTAATCAAATTGTCTGCCTTCAACCGAGCGAAGACCAGACTGAGTGGTATAGGGATTGGAGTGAACTGCCTTGGGGGCCTGGCAGCCTATGTATGACCTGTCATAGGTTGTCGGGCTGAGGTACTCGCGGTCTGGAAAGTTACCCGGGTCTCAGATTTTTCTTCCTTACTGGCATGTACCGTGCTGACTGTAGACTCCTTAGCCTTGCTTCCTCCTAAAGGCCTTTGTGTTGGTGTGACCCTAGGAGATTCCATTGTTTGAAGTCTTCCGGTGGTGATGGCATTCTCAATCCTGCATCCTACAGCCACTACCTCTGCAAAACTAGATGAGGTCTGGCCCACCAGGTGTGAAAAATAAGTCTTGTCCAGGGTATTGACAAATATAGATGTCAATTCCTTCTTAGAGATTGGGGTTGCTACCCTGGCGGCTTAAGCTCTCCAGCGCTGAGCATACTCCTTGAACGGCTCAGCATGTCTTTTCCGGAGACTTCCCAGGTCGATTATAGATGGGGCGATTTCAATATTGAACTTATATTGATCATAAAACGCCCGGGCTAGCTTCTGCCAGGTGTTAATAATGTTGAAGTCCAAGTGGGCATACCAGACCAATGCAGGGTTTGTGAGGCTATCCTGGAATGTCTGAAGCATGAGTTGGTCGTGTTGGGCATACTTGCTCATTTTCTGGGCATATAGCCTGGTATGCATTTTGGGGCAGTCGGTCCCATCATACTTTTCGAAATCTGGGGTCTTGAACTTCTCAGGGTATGCCTTTTCCCTGTATGCTGGCAGGTTAGTGATTCCGACCTGTTCAAAACCATCAGGGCCTTCAATAGTTTTCATCTTGTCATGGAGCTGCTGGAAGAGTCGTTTCTCCATCTCCTTCTGCTTCTCTTCCATTTCTCTCTTCAGGTCGTCGAAGGTTAGCCCCAGGTTGACTTTTAGCTCGTATTCAAAAGCCGGGTTAAGGTGGGAATTGATCTCCTCATATTCCGGAGGCTGTCCCTCCACTGCTTTTCCCTTTCTGGCCTCTGAATACTCTTCTTGGGTCGGCTGAGTGTTACGTAGGAGGCCGATGCTTTCAGTTAAGAGGTGAACCTGGGCAGCCAGTTGTTGGACCGTTTGTTCTAGGGACATGATCCTAGAGTCCGAGGCAGCTTCAACATTGGTGTTGTCACGGTTGTCACTGCTGTTGGCCATTTTTGCTCTTGAACGCGTGAGAACTGGGCTTCTAGGAGGGTTTGGTTGCTTGGAAGCTATTTTGATACCTGGATTTGCATTTTGTTTTTATTTTAGTGTGATGAATGCAAGAACGATATGCATGTGTCACGTGGATGCATAAAGTAGAAGGGTTGACAACTGATTGATAATGTAATATTGAAACTTCATTTTTATTAATATTGAAAATTTGGAGTTCGACAAACAAAAGAAAAGATTACAAATAATGCTCTACTTCCTAGCTCTTTTAGTCTTCTGTTGTGGAGGCTCAGACTTCCCACTGATGACGGCTTCTAGTTCTTTGACTTTGGCTTGGCATTTCTCTAATTATGCTTCTAAGGCCTTATTCCTTTGGTCGGATTCCTTGAAGCGTCCCTTCTAGATGTCTTTCTTATAATCCGCATCTTCGAAGTATACTTCCATGCGGGCCTTGACCTGCTCCAGGTAGATTTCTGTCTCTGGATTGATCTTGTCTGGTCTGGGCTGGGTGACGTCTGGAACCCGGTATGCTCTTTCCCCTGTCTGGTATAACTGGCGGATTACAAACTCTCTGGTGGCTCGGTGTTTTCCCACTTTGCCATCTAACTCCCCGAGGTCCACAATTGGGCTTTCAATTCTAGCCTCCCAAAGTGCTCTGACCTCTGCCAGTTTGGCAAACTTCTCGGCTACCAACAGGTTCGGATCTTGATACTCAAAGGTAATTGCTTCCAGTGAAGGCCGATAAACTATGTCTTGGATGGTACCGAACTAGCGAACTACTGAGTTGGGGTGATATCTGATACATCCGTTGATTCCGATTAAAGGTACGGCTTGGAAGTTACTGCAGGTCAGGATGATTTTGTCACAGCAACTCCACCTGGTTGTCCATAGAATATCTTCGGCACTGAAGCTTCTAAGCAGCTCTACCCAACTGTGGCTGGTAAGGTTGTCGGGTAGCTTCACTTTTTCTATACATGAGTTTATAAGATCCACCTGTTGGGCTAAAGTTTTCCTAACCATGTTCAGCCCGAAGCACTTGAGGTGGCTTACAAACCATATTAGCAGAAGGCTGAGGCTTGAGCGAAGGATCCCATGGCCTTTCTTCTTGAGGAAATTCAAGTTTCGGATCTGTTCAACCAGTAGAGCCGGGATGTAAGATCTTCCCTCTAGGAATTGGGTCACCAGCTTTGCAACCCGGTAGTGAATATAGAAAGTTCCGGTGGGGAACAGTATGGTGGCGAAGGCTATCAAGATGAAAGCGTTCACCCTTCTCTGTTTGTAAGTCTTAGGGTCCCCACATAGGATGTCCTTTTTATCCCTATTGTCCTCTCGGGCGATGAACCAGGCTTCTAAATCATCCATGCGTATGCAATATCTGTTACAGTCTGCTAGGGCTTTGTTGACTGCTGTTTTACGGATGCCTAGTAATCTGCTGAAGGTACCGGCTGGCCCGGCCTCGAGGTCTGGCATATAGATCTGATCAGTTAGTGCTGGGGCCTGTAGCAACTGGGTGTACTCCTCCAGGGTAGGGGTGATCTCATGTGGCCTGATGAAGAACGCAGTGGGCTCGATTTCCCATAATTGGAGCATGGCCCGTACCAACGGCAAATTCACCTCTATCTTTGTCAGTGAAAGGATGGGGCCGATCTTTTGCTGGATGAAGGCCTGCTCCTCTGGGTTGTACAAGGTAAACCAATGGTCCAGTACTAATTTTGGATCCAAAGGCTTATATACCCGAATTTCTTTGCGGAGGAGGCGGTCGATTGCACTGCTAGCCATCTATTATAATAGAAAACAGCCTAGTTACAAACAGAACTATGAAAACGTTACAAGGAAATAGTCCTGAACTCCAAGGACAAAATAACAAACCATTACATTGTCATCCAATTGTTAACCTCTCTTATGATGTTATGTATGCAAGTAGGTTGGTTCTAACTGGTTCCCGAGCTCTATGGCCTCTCGCATTCTCGAAGAAATGGATCTCAGGCCATATCGAAGCATAGGGTGGGATAGCCTAATCTGTCCTAAACGGTGAATCAACTCACTTCGCCCAAAACCTACACAATGGCTCCCCATCTTAGGTTTCTAGGACGGTCCGGGTTCGACCGCATCTACTCACACAGATATAAGCATGCATGCAAACCCCCACAGTAAAGAAACAAACAATCTAACTAATCCCTGAAAGGTTAGCAACAGAGTAATAAATGAAACACATTTCTTGAAGATAACAATTCAAAGAGATTTAGGTGGCTAGCTTGTTGGCATGGGTCCCTAGTGGAGTCCCCATCCTATCGAGTCTAACTTTTGAATTCCTATTCCTAATCCGATCTAGACTAGACCCTATGCTCATCTAATATAGATCCTCGACTTGAGTTAGGAATTTCATTTGATATTTGGAGTCGCTACCCAACTGTTGTTGGGAAAATTGAATTAAGACTAAAGGAGCGGATTAGTCTTAATTTGAACTACTAGTCGTCGTTATTTCCTCTTTTCGTTTTTTGTGAAAAGAGGAAAAGGGAAAACCAGAGTTTCTAAGTCCGGAGGCTAACCTATTAAAACCTTTACGGTTACCACCTAATCTCCTAAAATTGTTCATCTTTAGAAATATGTTTTTATTTTGTTTCTGTTACTTTTTATTATGTTTTTGAATTATTTCAATAAAAAGGATTTTTCATTCATTTTATGGGTTGACCCGAATGGGTGCCTACGTACTTGCTACTCAGGATCAAACAAGTCGTAGTTCGCTTTTCTGAAAACTTTAAGTGTGTTGGTGAATTTTAATTTTGAAATCTCTATTGCTTTCATGTTTTTACTCATTTTTGGATTTTTCTAAAAAATCTAAACCTAAGCTTTAATTTGATTTTTTAAAATGATTTTTAGGGAAAACATCAATTTTGGATTTATTTGAAGAAAATGATTTTTCTAAGTGCTAAAACTCATTTTTTCTATTTTTTATTAATTTTTATGATTTTTATGATTTTTTTGTAATTTTATGATTTTTTATGATTTTTATTATTCTTCTACAATTTTTTTTTTATAATTTATAATTTTTCTACGTTTTCATGATTTTTTATAGTTTTTTTATTATTTTTATTATGATTTTTATTAAATTTTCCATAATTTTTGTGAATTTTTGTTAAGAAATTTGTACTAAACTAATATCTATCCTATTTTGAAATCTAAAATTTTATTATTATTTCCCTAATTTTTTTATTATTTTTCTGCATTTTATTATTATTTTTTTTTATTTTTCTTATTTTTTTATTTATTTTTTGATGGGTGTCGAGTCCAACAAAAATAAAACCTACTCCTAGACAATTATATAATTTGCATATAGTGGTGAGTATGGTCGAATCTACAAGGATTGGTTAAAGATATTTCTACTCAAAGAGAATAAAGAGGAAAATAAAAATGGGGGTTTTGTTTGTGAATCAAAATAAAGTTAAAACAAGATAAGAAAATCGAATATTGATAAAAGCCTAACCAAAGGAATTAAGATAGTTTAATTCTAGGAATTGATCATCGATGCAAATGTTTTCTATTCTTAGTTCTAGATAAACTGGTTATGATTATTAACAAGCTCTAACAACCTGTCTCTCCTTACTTCCTCGATAACCAAGACAAGCACTTTGAATTATTTCCCTTATTGATTAGACAACCCTAGACAAGCTCTTAGGATTTAATCTATCAATAGCATTAAAATCTAGAGAGACCACCAATTTATGCCAGTAGATTATAAGATAACCTATTTAAAAATGATCATACACCTCCATAACATGAATTCGATCATCTATTCTTATAACAAAACATGTTATTGTGTCACTAAGACTAGAACAATCAAACAGTTACGGATTTGACGTGCTAGTTGACAATATATTAACTTGCTAATTGAGTAGAAGAGCTCTATTCATATCAATCAACAAAGATAATAATGACAAAACGATCAGAAGATATATGAATACCCAAAAACAAAGAACAGAATAAATACAAGTATATTAGACCTCACAATTCGTGGAGAATTAAACATCTATGACCCTTTGGCTAGAAAAGTAGCTTAGCTACACATGTTCATAAGAAAAACGGAAATAAAGAGTAAAAACATGATGAACCCGGTTGCTTGCTCTGCCTCCCTCCTTCCTTCTTGTCTCCAAGGTTCTTCAAGATCCAAAGATTGCCTTAACCCTCTAGGGTTGGTTCTATTTATATTGTTAGAGGGATGGCATGTGATCTTTTGCTAGCAAGATACGAAAATATCTTTCCTTTTCCAAGTAGATTTCGAGAAGTGAATATTCGTCCACCTGGCACACCCTACCACACGGTCGTGGGTCAAGCCGTGCCACCCTCTGTGCATATTTCACGTATCACTTTCGGTGTCTAGTGTGTACTACGGCTCCACCCACGGCTAGATTTCCAATCGTGCCTTCCTCTGTGCATAATCAACAAGTCTTCATCCTTGTCCAGTGTGTACCACGGTCTACACCACGACTAGATCCTAGGCCGTGCCTTCCTCTGTCAAAGTTCCACAATTTCTTCTCCTTGGCACGTTTAGCTTCCACCACGACTCCAAGCACGGTTTCTCCCACAGCTTCCACCACGGTCGTGCCCTAAGCCGTGTCTCTCTTTCTCTTACAGTATGTAGCACGGTTTACAACATGGCCAGATGTCAAACCGTGCCTCCTTCTAGACAGATACATGCTCATATGCTTTCCTCCGGTGGTGTAATTCCTTGTCTTGATCCAAGTTGTAGATGACTTCTCTAATATACTTGAATTAGCATCCTTGACTCCATTTAACCTAATTTATCACCATAATAGAATTAAGTACCATTTCCTTATTATTTCTATAAAATCAATAATAATTTAACACAATTTATACTATAAAGATTGAGTATAAAATGGCTCTATCAAATTCCCCACACTTAGACTCTTGCTTGTCCTCAAGCAATTGCATCAAATCAATTGAAAAATCTGTCATAGATTATACAAACTTTCTTTTCATCATTCGAAGCATCTATTCATTTGTAATTCATGACTTGTAGTTTTAATGTCTACTACTTCAACCAAACTGGTTTCCTCTGATCAAATTATCATGGTCAAAATTTAATAGCTAATCTTAAACAAAACAAACTTTAATCCTCATGTTTAGCAAAAGAATTTTTTTTTCCAAAAGTAAATACTTAATCCACTGAGGAAAAACACCCAATTAAACTTCCTTGGATATTAGCAAACATATAATCCTTGCAGCATAAAGTAAAAGCATATGGTATCAGCTCTTTGCTAGATATTCTCCCTTTTATACGTCTTGTTTTATTCAATGAATGTTTACATTCATGTTCTTTTGATTTATTCAAACATGTATTTTGACGGGTTTTTGCCTGCTTCTTTTCATGAACTTTCGCCTTTTCTCCCTTATTTTTATAGTGAGTTCATTGAGTCGGCACATCCCGAGCTCATCACTCAAGTGACCGGTTTTGAGATACCCCTACGGACTCTTCCTCACTCTAACATTCAAGTTTGAATACTCTTAACTCAATTAGTTGAATCATTGGAGTAATGGCTATGCTTGATTCTTTTTTTTTTTTTTTTTTGACTAAGTGTTATGATTGCTTTACAAACAACTTCAAAGAGTATATAGTAGCTAATATAACCTAGAAGTAAACTTGTTTATTTTTCACTTAGGGACTCGACTTACTCTTAGACTTCCAATTCTAAAGCTAAATACAAGGTAAATTTGTTTCTTAAAGATTTCACTACTTAATTTTAACCAAGTATTCTAATCACAGCAGTGGGTGAGTAAAGCATTTCAACAAGTCAATTTCACATTTTGTAGATGCTTATTACAACTTTTAGTACAATCTCTAGATTTCATGATAATTTTGAAAAAAATTTGGCTTAAAATTGCTTAAGGACAAACATTCAATGTATGGATCAATTCTCTATTCTCTATATTTTTTTATCCTCTCCCCCACACTTAGCTTAAACAGTGTCCTCACTGTTTCTAATTCAGCACAATTGAAGAGGAATTAACAACTCAAGGAACATTAGAGAATAAGAGAAAGGAAATACTGGTACTTCCCTGGTATTGGAGTGCTCCCTTTAAGCTCTGGAAAGTGTCATCTGATTATGTGTATCCTTATTGCAGCTGATCCAGAGAGTTCAAAACTACACTAAAATCAAAACCAAACTAAACTAAAACAAAACAAAACTAAAGCAAAACAAAACTAAAAGATTTTTTTTTTTTTTTAACATGGGTTGCCTCCCATGAAGCGCCTTTCTTTAATGTCTTTGGCTAGACATTCCTGGCTAGATGTTCGGGTAAGGGTTTTGATTCCATCTTTAGTGCCTGTGGTGATGGGTTAATAATATCCGCAACAAAAACAGGAGAGATATCGCTAGGATGTTTCATGGCATCATAAATGTTAAATTTAATCACTTCACCATCAAATTCCTTAGTGAGGGTACCATCATTTACATCAATTTTTGCCTTAGATGTCTTAAGGAATGGTCGCCCTAATAATATCATGGATGAATTATGAGAATCATTATCTTCCATGTCAAGCACATAAAAATCAGCAGGAAAAACCAACCCATTGACTTGAACTAAAACATCCTTGATAGAGCCATTTTATACTCAATCCTTATAGTATAAATTGTGTTAAATTATTATTGATTTTATAGAAATCATAAGGAAATGGTACTTAATTCTAATCCTGGTGATAAATCAGGTTAAATGGAGTTGAGGATGCTAATTCAAGTATATTAGAGAAGTCATCTACATCTTGGACCAAGACAACGAATTACACCAACGGAGGAAAGCACATGAGCATGTATTCACCAAAGCATTAGCACGGTTTGAGGCACGACGAAGATTCCAACCGTGTTACACACTGTACAAGGAGGAGACAATATGGACTTTCAACAGAGAGTGCCACGGCTTAGGGCACGGCCGTGGTGGAGGCCGTGGGAGAACTCGTGCTTGGAGCCATGGTGGAAGCTAGGCATGTCAAGGAGAAGAATATTTGTGGAACTTTGACAGAGGAAGGCACGGCCTAGGATTTAGCCGTGTGTGGAGCCGTGCTACACAATGGACACGGAATGAAGATTTGTAGATTGTGCACAGATGGAGGCACGACTTGCAATCTGGCCGTGTACGTGACCGTGGTATACACTGTGCGTGGATGAAGACTTGAAGAATATGCACCGAGGATGGCACGGCTTGACCTACGGCCGTGTGGTAGGGCGTGCCAGGTAGACGAATCTTCACTTCTCGAAATCTACTTGGAAAAGGAAAGACAATTTCGTATCTTGCTCGCAAAAGATCACATGTTATCCTCTAACATTATAAATAGACCCAACCCTAGAGGGTTAGGACAATCTTTAATCAATCTTTAATCTTTCTTTCAAACTTTTTATCTTTGATCTGGGAAACAAGAAGGAAGGCCGGAGGCAGAGCAAGCTATCCGGGTTCATTATGTTTTTATCTTTTATTTTCGTTTTATTGATGAACATGTATAGCTAAGCTACTTTTCTAGCCAAAGGGTCATAGATGTTTAATTCTCCACGAATTGTGAGGTCTAATTGACTTGTATTTATTCTATTCTTTGTTTTCGGGTATTCATATATCTTCTGATTGTTTTGTCATTATTATTTTGTTGATTAGTATGAATAGAGCTCTTCTACTTAATTAGCAAGATAATATATTGTCAACTAGCACGTCAAATCCGTAATTGTTTGATTGTTCTAGTCTTAGTGACGCAATAACATGTTTGGTTGTAAAAGAGATGATCGAATTCATGTTATGGAGGTGTATGATCATGTTTAAATAGGTTATCTTATAATCTACTGGCATGAATTGGTGGTCTCTCTAGATTTTAATGCTATTGATAGATTAAATCCTAAGCGCTTGTCTGAGGGATTGTCTAATCAATAAGGGAAATAATTCGAAGCGCTTGTTGGAGGTTATCGAGAAAGTAAGGAGCGATAGGTTGTTAGAGCTTGTTAATAACCATAACCAATTTATCTAGAACTAAGGATAGAAGATATTTGCATCGATGATCAATTCCTAGAATTAAACTATCTTGATTCCTTTGGCTAGGCTTTTTATCAATATTTGATTTTCTTACCTTGCTTTACTTTATTTGATTAACAAACAAAACCTCCCCATTTTTCTTTTCCTTATTGTTGTATTTGAATAGAAATATCTTTACCAATCTCTATGGATTCGACCCTACTCACCACTATATGCAAATCATATAATTGTCTAAGAGTAGGTTTTATTTTTGTTGGACTCGACACCCATCAAATTTTGGCGCCATTGCCGGGGATTGGTGTCAAATTTATTTTTATTCTTGTATGACTCGTTCTTCTCAGACAGGTGCATTCACTTATAATCCGGAGATTGAGAAGACTCTTAAGAGGCTGCGACGAGAAGCTAGATCATCCAATATATTGAACTTAGCATCAGATCTATTCGATCCATCCCTTGATTTAGAAGGAGAAGACGAAATGGCAAACCCCGAGAGAACATTGCGAGAACTGGCTGCACCAGATGTGAATCAACAACCACTTTGCATACACTATCCCGAACTAGCTGTGGAATTCGAATTGAAATCTGGGTTGATACATCTGCTACCTACATTTCATGGCCTTGAGAATGAAGACCCTCATAAGCACTTGAAAGAGTTCCATATAGTGTGTTCTAGCATGAGGCCGCAAGGAATAACTGATGATCAAATCAAGCTGCGTGCTTTTCCGTTTTCTTTAAGTACTAAAGCTAAAGATTGGTTGTTTTATTTGCCTCCAGGTTCTATAACCACGTGGACGGACATGGTCAGACTCTTCTTGGACAAATTCTTTCCCGCATCCAGAGCCGCTGGTATAAGAAGAGAAATTTGTGGTATAAAACAAAGGGATACCGAGACTCTTCACGAGTATTGGGAGAGGTTCAAGCAACTATGTGCAAGCTGCCCACAACATGGGATATCCGAACAACTCCTTATCTAATACTTTTACGAGGGCCTACTTCCGATGGAAAGAAAGATGATGGATGCTGCAAGTGGAGGCGCTATAGTAAACAAAACCCTTGGTCAAGCTAGGGAATTGATCTCCAACATGGCTGCCAATTCACAACAATTTGGGTATAGACATGATACATCTTCAAGGAAGGTAAATGAGGTAAGTGTGTCTAACCTTGAACATCAACTTTCTAATCTAACCTCCCTTGTGCAGCAGCTAGCTCTTGGGAAAACACAACAGGTGAAGGCTTGTGGAATTTGCGCTGCTCCTAATCATCCGACCGACATGTGCCCCACATTGCAAGATGACAACCATGAAAACGCTAATGCTGTAGGCGGATTCCCAGGACAGCCACAAAGGAAGTATGACCCCTATTCGAATACTTACAATCCTGGATGGAGGGATCATCCTAACTTCAGATATGGCAATAAACCACAAAACTTCCAACAATTCCAACCCAAGCCATCAAACCAAGTATCGCAGGTTCCTTCCACTTCAGGTATGTCCCTTGAGGAAATTGTTAAATCACTTGCTGTTAATACAAAACAATTTCAGGATGAGACAAAGCAGAGCATCCACAACTTGGAAAATCAGGTAAGTCAACTTGCTTCTTCTCTAAATAGGTTGGAAACTCAAGGTAAGTTACCTTCTCAAACCGTCACAAACCCAAAGCAAAGTGCTAATGCAATTACCTTGAGAAGTGGAAAGAAATTGCAGGGATCAAATGAGAAGGATCACCGAACTAATCCTGAGGAAGAGATTGAGAAAGAAACTCCAACTCCAAGCCAGCAGAACAATCAGATCAAAAGACCCCTCATTGAACCGTCAAAGGTCATGACAACAACACCTCCTTTCCCCTCCAGACTAGCAAAATCCAAGAATGAAGCTGAAGAAAAAGAGATTCTTGACACTTTTCGCAAAGTTGAGGTAAACATTCCTTTGCTGGATGCTATTAAGCAAGTACCTCGTTATGCTAAATTTCTAAAAGAATTGTGCACTAACAAAAGAAAGCTGAAAGGTAATGAAAAGATTAGTGTAGGTGAGAATGTTTCAGCTATTCTTCAAAAGAAGCTTCCTCCTAAGTGTAAGGATCCAGGTATGTTCACTATTCCTTGCAAAATAGGTAACCTTGGAATCACTAAAGCTATGTGTGATTTAGGCGCTTCAATCAATGTTATGCCTTTGTCCGTTTATCAATGCTTAAATGTTGGTCCCTTGAAGGAAACGGGTGTTATTGTTCAACTTGCTGATAGGTCAAATGTTTATCCTGAGGGAGTCCTAGAAGATGTGTTAGTACAAGTTAATGGTTTGGTTTTCCCCGCAGATTTTTACGTGCTTGACATGGAGAATGATGATTCTCGTAATTCATCCATGATATTATTAGGGATACCGTTTCTTAAGACATCTAGAACAAAAATCGATGTACATGATGGTAACCTCACTATGGAATTTGATGGAGAAGTGATTAAATTTAACATTTATGATGCCATGAAATATCCTAGTGACATCTCACCCGTTTTTGTTGTTGATGTTATTGACCCATTAACACAGACTACATTTGATTTGATAGATGATGATGAGTTGCAAGTTGTACTTAATAAGAGTCTTACGATTCATGCATTGAAAACTCTTCAGGAGAAGTTTGTAATATCCTCTGATTAGCAGGACAAGATTTGGGAGTTGGAATCATTAAAACCTGTCAGGTATGATGTGTCCTACATTCATTTACCCCCTTCTAACACAAAACTTCTTCCTTCTATTATGCAGGCACCGAAGCTAGAATTAAAACCCCTACCCGAACATCTAAAATATATTTTCTTAGGAGAAAAGGAGACTCTTGCTGTGATAGTCTCCAACAAGCTAAGTACTTTAGAAGAAGAAAAGCTGATTCGAGTATTGAGGGAGTACAAAGAAGCCATTGGATGGTCCATAGCTGATATCAAAGGACTAAGCCCCTCCACCTGCATGCACAAGATTTTGATGGAAGATAATTGCAAACCTTCAAGGGAAGTTCAGCGTCGTTTGAATCCACCTATGATGGAGGTAGTTAAGAAAGAGATCTTGAAACTTCTTGATGCAGGTATGATCTATCCAATTTCCGACAGCAAATGGGTAAGTCCGATCTAAGTTGTTCCAAAGAAAACAGGCTTAACTGTGGTTGAAAACTTCGATGGTGAGTTAATTCCTACTCGGGTTCAGAATGGATGGAGGGTTTGTGTTGATTACAGGAAGTTAAAAGCATCAACTCGGAAGGACCACTTCCCTCTTCCTTTTCTTGATCAGATGCTTGAACGTTTGGCTGGCCATTCTCACTATTGTTGTCTTGATGGTTATTCAGGTTTTCATCAAATTCCAGTGGCACCGGAAGATCAAGAGAAGACCACTTTCACTTGTCCATTCGGTACTTTTGCGTATCGAAGAATGCCTTTTGGGCTCTGCAATGCCCCGGCTACATTCCAAAGATGTATGGTTAGTATATTTTCAGACTATGTGGAGAATATTATAGAAGTTTTCATGGATGACTTTACCGTCTATGGTAATTCTTTTGATTCATGTTTGACTAACCTTACAAAAGTGCTTCAAAGATGTATAGATAAGAATCTAGTGTTGAATTATGAAAAATGTCACTTTATGGTTGAACAGAGTCTCATCTTAGGCCATATTGTATCTTCTAAGGGGCTTGAAGTCGATAAAGCTAAGGTAGAACTGATTAAATCTTTACCTTACCCTGTAAGTGTACGGGAAATTCGGTCTTTTCTTGGGAGTGCAGGATTCTATCGACGCTTCATCAAGGATTTCTCCAAGATCACTCAACCCCTATGTCGATTGCTACAAAAAGAAGTGACATTTGAGTTCGATGAGGCCTGCAAGAACGCATTTGACACACTAAGGGACAAATTAACTTCTGCTCCAATCATCCAACCACCCGATTGGACCCTTCCCTTTGAAATCATGTGTGATGCGAGCAACTATGCAGTTGGAGCAGTTCTTGGCCAAAGAGTTGGGAGGGCTTCTCATGCCATTTATTATGCTTCCAGAACTTTGGATAATGCTCAATGCAACTATTCCACAACAGAAAAAGAACTCTTGGCTGTTGTTTTTGCATTAGAAAAATTCAGATCGTATTTACTTGGTACAAAGGTAATTGTTTACTCTGATCATGCAGCCCTTAAATACCTGCTCGCGAAGGAGGCGAAACCAAGACTTATTCGATGGATACTCCTCTTACAAGAGTTCGATCTGGAGATACGTGATAGGAAAGGCTCAGAAAACTTAGTTGCCGACCACCTCAGTCGAATTCCTATCAGTGACGGGTCCACACAAATACAAGATGATTTTCCAGATGAGTATCTCTTTTCTATTCACAAGATAATTCCGTGGTATGCTGATATTGTCAATTATTTGGTTACTAAGACACTACCAAGTGATTTTTCTAAGGCTCAAAAAGATAAAATTAAAAGTGATGCTAAGTATTATGTATGGGATGATCCATATTTATGGAAACATTGTGCTGATCAAATCATTAGAAGGTGTATTTCTCAAGACGATATTACTTCTGTCTTGCAATTTTGTCACTCATATGCATGTGGTGGACATTTTGGCCCTAAGAGGACAGCTCAAAAGGTATTAGGGTGTGGTTTGTTTTGGCCTACATTGTTTCGTGACTCTTTCATGTTTTGTAAGTCTTGTGAACGATGTCAAAAGATCGGGAACTTAGGACATCGAGATCAAATCCCACTTACCCCTATTCTCGCTTGTGAAATATTTGATATATGGGGTATTGACTTCATAGGTCCTTTTCCTCCTTCCTTCGGTAATGTTTACATCCTTCTTGCTGTGGATTATGTTTCAAAATGGGTGGAAGCCAAAGCTACTCGAACTAATGATGCTAAAGTTGTTGTGGATTTTGTTAAATCTCATATTTTTGCTAGGTTTGGGACACTGAAGGCTCTTATCAGTGATCGTGGCACACACTTTTGTAATAGGATAGTGGAAACTCTATTAAAAAAATACAGGGTCACTCATCACACCTCCACCGCATACCACCCTCAAACTAATGGATTGGCAGAAGTCTCAAATCGAGAAATCAAGTCTATTCTGGAAAAAACCGTCAATCCAAGCAGGAAGGACTGGAGCACAAGACTTGAGGATGCATTATGGGCCTACCGGACAGCTTACAAGACCCCTATAGGTATGTCTCCTTACCGTTTAATATTTGGTAAACCATGTCATCTCCCTGTGGAGCTGGAACATAAGGCGTTTTGGGCTGTAAAACAATGTAACATGCGCATGGATGAGGCGGGTGAACATAGAAAACTTCAATTACAAGAACTTGAGGAGATTCAAAGAGAAGCTTATGAGAGTACTAAAATCTACAAGGAAAAAACAAAGGATTTTCATGATCAAATGATTTCCCGAAAGAATTTTTCTGTAGGTCAAAAAGTATTACTTTACCATTCTCGATTGAAATTGTTTCCTGGCAAACTACAATCACGGTGGATTGGTCCTTTTGTTGTCACTAACATCTTTTCACATGGCGCAGTTGAGATCGTAAGCCTTGAAACTGGTAAGACCTTCAAAGTCAATGGCCATCGCTTGAAACCTTTTTATGAAGGATTTCAAGTATGTAATATTGAAGAAACCAGTTTAACTCACCCCGAGTATTGTGATTGATGACTGGAATGTCTAGCCAAAAGACGTTAAAGAAAGGCGCTTCATAGGAGGCAACCCATGTCAAAAAAAAAAAAAGTGTTTTAGTTTTGTTTTGCTTTAATTTTGGTTTGTTTTAGTTTTGTTTTGATTTTAGTGTAGTTTTGAACTCTTCGGATCAGCTGCAGCAAGGATACATATACGTAGATGCCACTTTCCAAGAGCTCCAGGGGAGAACTCCAATACCAGGGAAGTACCAGTATTTCCTTTCTCTTATTCTCTAATGTGCCTTGTGTTGTTAATTCCTCTTCAATTGTGTTGAATTAGAAACAGTGAGGACACTGTTTAAGCTAAGTGTGGGGGAGAGGATAATAAACTATAGAGAGTAGAGAATTGCTCCATACTTTGAATGTTTGTCCTTAAGCAATTTTAAGCCAATTTTTTTCAAAATTATCATGAAATCTGGAGATTGTACTAAATGATGTAATAAGCATCTACAAAAATGGGAAATTGACTTGTGCAAATGCGTTACTCACCCACTGTTGTGATTAGAATACTTGGTTAAAATTAAGTAGTGAAATCTTTAAGAAACAAATTTACCTTGTATTTGGCTTTAGAATTGGAAGTCTAAGAGTAAGTTGAATCCCTAAGTGAAAAATAAACAAGTTTACTTCTAGGTTATATTAGCTACTGTATAGTCTTTAAAGTTGCTTGTTATAACACTTAGTGAAAAAAAAAAAAAAAAAATCAAGCATAGCCATTACTCCAATGATTCAACTAATTGAGTTAAGAGTATTCAAACTTGAATGTTAGAGTGAGGAAGAGTCCGTAGGGGTATTTCAAAACCCGGTCACTTGAGTGACGAGCTCGGGATGTGCCGACTCAATGAACTCACTATAACGATAAGGGAGAAAAGGCGAAAGTTCATGAAAAGAAGCGGGCAAAAACCCGTCAAAATAGATGCTTGAATAAATCAAAAGAACATGAATGCAAACATTCATTGAATAAAACAAGACTTATAATAGAAAAGGGAGAAAATCTAAGCAAAGTGCTTATACAATATGCTTTTACTTTATGTTGCAAGGATTATATGTCTGCCAATGTCCAATGAAGTTTAATTGGGTGTTTTTCCTTAATGGATTAAGTATTTACTTTTGGAATAAAAATTCTTTTGCTAAACATGAGGATTAAAGTTTGTTTTGTTTAGATTAGCTATTAAATTTTGACCATGGTAATTTGATCACAAGAAACCAGTTTGGTTGAAGTAGTAGACATTAAAGTTTCAAGTCATGAACTACAAATGAATAAATGTTTAGAATGATGAAAAGAAAGTTTGTATAATCTATGATAGATTTCTCAATTGATCTGATGCAATTGCTTGAGGACAAGCAAGAGTTTAAGTGTGGGGGAATTTGATAGAGCCATTTTATACTCAATCCTTATAGTATAAATTGTGTTAAATTATTATTGATTTTATAGAAATCATAAGGAAATGGTACTTAATTCTAATCATGGTGATAAATCAGGTTAAATGGAGTTGAGGATGCTAATTCAAGTATATTAGAGAAGTCATCTACATCTTGGACCAAGACAACGAATTACACCAACGGAGGAAAGCACATGAGCATGTATTCACCAAAGCATTAGCACGGTTTGAGGCACGATGAAGATTCCAACCGTGTTACACACTGTACAAGGAGGAGACAATATGGACTTTCAACAGAGAGTGCCACAGCTTAGGGCACGGCCGTGGTGGAGGCCGTGGGAGAACTCGTGCTTGGAGCCATGGTGGAAGCTAGGCGTGTCAAGGAGAAGAATATTTGTGGAACTTTGATAGAGGAAGGCACGGCCTAGGATCTAGCCGTGTGTGGAGCCGTGCTACACACTGGACACGGAATGAAGATTTGTAGATTGTGCACAGATGGAGGCACGACTTGCAATCTGGCCGTGTACGTGACCGTGGTATACACTATGCGTGGATGATGACTTGAAGAATATGCACCGAGGATGGCACGGCTTGACCCACGGCCGTGTGGTAGGGCGTGCCAGGCAGACGAATCTTCACTTCTCGAAATCTACTTGGAAAAGGAAAGACAATTTCGTATCTTGCTCGCAAAAGATCACATGCTATCCCTCTAACATTATAAATAGACCCAACCCTAGAGGGTTAGGACAATCTTTAATCAATCTTTAATCTTTCTTTCAAACTTTTTATCTTTGATCTGGGAAACAAGAAGGAAGGCCGGAGGCAGAGCAAGCTATCCAGGTTCATTATGTTTTTATCTTTTATTTTCGTTTTATTGATGAACATGTGTAACTAAGCTACTTTTCTAGCCAAAGGGTCATAGATGTTTAATTCTCCACAAATTGTGAGGTCTAATTGACTTGTATTTATTCTATTCTTTGTTTTCGGGTATTCATATATCTTCTGATTGTTTTGTCATTATTATTTTGTTGAATGGTACGAATAGAGCTCTTCTACTTAATTAGCAAGATAATATATTGTCAACTAGCACGTCAAATCCGTAATTGTTTGATTGTTCTAGTCTTAGTGACGCAATAACATGTTTGGTTGTAAAAGAGATGATCGAATTCATGTTATGGAGGTGTATGATCATGTTTAAATAGGTTATCTTATAATCTACTGGCATGAATTGGTGGTCTCTCTAGATTTTAATGCTATTGATAGATTAAATCCTAAGCGCTTGTCTGAGGGATTGTCTAATCAATAAGGGAAATAATTCGAAGCGCTTGTTGGAGGTTATCGAGAAAGTAAGGAGAGATAGGTTGTTAGAGCTTGTTAATAACCATAACCAATTTATCTAGAACTAAGGATAGAAGATATTTGCATCGATGATCAATTCCTAGAATTAAACTATCTTGATTCCTTTGGCTAGGCTTTTTATCAATATTTGATTTTCTTACCTTGCTTTACTTTATTTGATTAACAAACAAAACCCCCCCATTTTTCTTTTCCTTATTGTTGTATTTGAATAGAAATATCTTTACCAATCTCTGTGGATTCGACCCTACTCACCACTATATGCAAATCATATAATTGTCTAAGAGTAGGTTTTATTTTTGTTGGACTCGACACCCATCAATCCTCTATAACTCCCCCAGGATAAACATTGGACCTATTAGCAAGTTGAACAATAATACCCGTTTCCTTCAAAGGACCAACATTTAAACGTTGATAAACAGACAAAGGCATGACATTGATAGAAGCTCCTAGATCGCACATGGCTTTAGCAATTCCAAGATTACCTATTGTGCAAGGAATGGTAAACATACCTGGATCCTTACATTTAGGAGGAAGCTTCTTCTGAATAATAGCTAAAACATATTTTGACTCACACTAATCTTTTCATTGCCTTTCAACTTCCTTTTGTTAGTGCATAAGTCTTTGAGAAATCTAGCATTGCGCGGTATTTGTCTAATTGCATCAATTAAAGGAATATTTACCTCGACTTTGCGAAAAGTTTCCAGAATTTCTTTTTCTTCCGCGTCATTCTTGGATTTTGCCAATCTGGAGGGGAAAGGAGGTGGTATCAATGTGAACTTTGATGGCTCAACTAGAGACTTGCTAATCTGGTTGCCCTGCTGGCTCGGAGTTGAAATTTCTTTCTTAGTCTCTTCCCCAAGAGTAGATGGGTGTCCTTTCTTATTTGATCCCTGCAATTTTGTTCCACTTCTCAAGGTAATTGCATTAACGCTTTGCTTTGGATTTGTGATAGTTTGAGAGGGTAACTTACCTTGATTTTCTAACCTATTTACAGAAGAAGCAAGTTGGCTTACCTGATTCTCCAAGTTTTGAAGGCTCTGCTTTGTTTCCTCCTGAAATTGTTTTGTATTAATAGCAAGAGATTTAACAATTTCCTCAAGAGACATACCTGAAGTGGAAGGAGCTTAGGTTATTTAGTTTGATGGCTTAGGCTGGAATTGTTGGAAATGTTGTGGGTTGTTGCCATATCGGAAGTTAGGATGATCCCTCCATCCGGGATTGTAAGTATTTGAATAGGGGTCGTACTTCCTTTGTGGTTGTCCTGGAAATCCTCCTACCGCATTGAAGTGTTCATGATTGTCATCTTGTAATGTGGGGCACATGTCGGTGGGATGATTAGGAGCAGCACAAATTCAACAAGCCTTCACCTGTTGTGTTTTTCCAAGGGCTATCTGTTGCACAAGGGAGGTTAGGTTAGAAATTTGATGTTCAAGGTTAGACACACTTACCTCATTTACCTTCCTTGAAGATGCATCATGCCTATACCCAAATTGTTGCGAATTGGCAGCCATAATAGAGATCAATTCCCTAGCTTGACCAGGGGTTTTGTTTACTATGGCACCTCCACTTGCTGCATCCATCATCTTTCTTTCCATCGGAAGTAGGCCTTCGTAGAAGTATTGGATGAGAAGTTGTTCAGATATTCCATGTTGTGGGCAGCTTGCACACAATTGCTTGAACCTCTCCCAATACTCATGAAGAGTCTCGGTGTCCCTCTGTTTTACACCACAAATTTCTCTTCTTATACCAGCGGCTCTAGATGCGGGGAAGAATTTGTCCAAGAAGAGTCTCACCATATATGTCCAAGTGGTGATAGAACCTGGAGGCAAATAAAACAACCAATCTTTAGCTTTAGTACTTAAAGAAAACGGAAAAGCACGTAGCTTGATTTGATCGTCGGTTATTCCTTGCGGCCTCATACTAGAACACACTATATGGAACTCTTTCAAATGCTTATGAGGATCTTCATTCTCAAGACCATGAAAGGTGGGTAGCAGATGTATCAACCCAGATTTTAACTCGAATTCCACAGCTAGTTCGGGGTAGTGAATACAAAGTGGTTGTTAATTCACATCCGGAGCAGCTAATTCTCGCAGTGTTCTCTCGGGATTTGCCATATCATCTTCTTTTTATAAATCAAGGGATGAATTAGACAAATCCGATGCTAAGTTCAGTCTAGTGGATGATTTGGCTTCTCGTCGCAGCCTCTTAAGAGTCTTCTCAATCTCCGGATTATAATTGAATGCACCTGTCTGAGAAGAACGAGTCATACAAGAATAGAAATAAATTTGACACCAATCCCCGGCAACGGCGCTAAAATTTGATGGGTGTCGAGTCCAACAAAAATAAAACCTACTCATAGACAATTATAAGATTTGCATATAGTGGTGAGTAGGGTCGAATCCACAAGGATTGGTTAAAGATATTTCTACTCAAAGAGAATAAAGAGGAAAGGAAAAATGGGGGTTTTGTTTGTGAATCAAATAAAGTTAAAACAAGATAAGAAAATCGAATATTGATAAAAGCCTAGCCAAAGGAATTAAGATAGTTTAATTCTAGGAATTGATCATCGATGCAAATGTTTTCTATTCTTAAATCTAAATAAATTGGTTATGGTTATTAACAAGCTCTAACAAACTATCTCTCCTTACTTCCTCAATAACCAAGACAAGCGCTTTGAATTATTTCCCTTATTGATTAGACAACCCTAGACAAGCTCTTAGGATTTAATCTATCAATAGCATTAAAATCTAGAGAGACCACCAATTCATGCCAGTAGATTATAAGATAACCTATTTAAAAATGATCATACACCTCCATAACATGAATTCGATCATCTATTCTTATAACAAAACATGTTATTGTGTCACTGAGACTAGAACAATCAAACAGTTACGGATTTGACGTGCTAGTTGACAATATATTAACTTGCTAATTGAGTAGAAGAGCTCTATTCATATCAATCAACAAAGATAATAATGACAAAACGATCAGAAGATATATGAATACCAAAAAACAAAGAACAGAATAAATACAAGTCTATTAGACCTCACAATTCGTGGAGAATTAAACATCTATGACCCTTTGGCTAGAAAAGTAGCTTAGCTACACATGTTCATAAGAAAAACGGAAATAAAGAGTAAAAACATGATGAACCCGGTTGCCTGCTCTGCCTCCCTCCTTCCTTCTTGTCTCCAAGGTTCTTCAAGATCAAAAGATTGCCCTAACCCTCTAGGGTTGGTTCTATTTATATTGTTAGAGGGATGGCATGTGATCTTTTGCTAGTAAGATACGAAAATATCTTTCATTTTCCAAGTAGATTTCGAGAAGTGAATATTCGTCCACCTGGCACGCCCTACCACACGGCCGTGGGTCAAACCGTGCCACCCTCTATGCATATTTCACGTATCACCTTCCGTGTCCAGTGTATACCACGGCTCCACCCACGGCTAGATTTCCAACCGTGCCTTCCTCTGTGCATAATCAACAAGTCTTCATCCTTATCCAGTGTGTACCACGGTCCACACCACGGCTAGATCCTAGGCCGTGCCTTCCTCTGTCCAAGTTCCACAATTTCTTCTCCTCGTCACGTCTTGCTTCCACCACGGCTCCAAGCACGGTTTCTCCCACGGCTTCCACCACGGCCGTGCCCTAAGCCGTGTCTCTCTTTCTCTTGCAGTATGTAGCACGGTTTACAACATGGCCAGATCTCAAACCGTGCCTCCTTCTAGACAGATACATGCTCATATGCTTTCCTTCGGTGGTGTAATTCCTTGTCTTGATCCAAGTTGTAGATGACTTCTCTAATATACTTGAATTAGCATCCTTGACTCCATTTAACCTGATTTATCACCATAATAGAATTAAGTACCATTTCCTTATTATTTCTATAAAATCAATAATAATTTAACACAATTTATACTATAAAGATTGAGTATAAAATGGCTCTATCAAATTCCCCCACACTTAGACTCTTGCTTGTCCTCAAGCAATTGCATCAAATCAATTGAAAAATCTGTCATAGATTATACAAACTTTCTTTTCATCATTCAAAGCATCTATTCATTTGTAATTCATGACTTGTAGTTTTAATGTGTACTACTTCAACCAAACTAGTTTCCTGTGATCAAATTACCATGGTCAAAATTTAATAGCTAATCTTAAACAAAACAAACTTTAATCCTCATGTTTAGCAAAAGAATTTTTTTTCCAAAAGTAAATACTTAATCCACTGAGGAAAAACACCCAATTAAACTTCCTTGGATATTAGCAAACATATAATCCTTGCAGCATAAAGTAAAAGCATATGGTATCAGCTCTTTGCTAGATATTCTCCCTTTTATACGTCTTGTTTTATTCAATGAATGTTTACATTCATGTTCTTCTGATTTATTCAAGCATCTATTTTGATGGGTTTTTGCCCGCTTCTTTTCATGAACTTTCGCCTTTTCTCCCTTATTGTTATAGTGAGTTACCTGGATCCGGGTCGGTGCGCGGGTCGGGTCAGTTGAATCGGACACGGTCGTGGAAAGGGCTCGTTCGCGGCGTTCCGACGGTCTTTCGCGGCGGGTGAGGTGTCGAATCCTAGCTTCTTGAGGGTGCTGAATCCAATGGTGGTGGCGGTTCACTCCTAGAACGTCTCGTTGCGGTGGCTCTCACTCTGGTCGGTGGTCTTGGCTTCAAGCTTCTCCGGCGTACTCCGATTCGCTTCTTTCTCTCACTTTTTTTTTGTGTCTTTGGCTTCCTCCTATTCTCCTCTATTTATAGGCGTCCGGAAACCCTCTTGGATAAGCTCGAATCGGCCGATTAGGGTAAATCCGAATTTCTTCCGTTTTTAGATTTGATTTTATCCCGGCGATTTGATGTTAATCTCTTGTTTTTCTTTGATTTACCTTATGGATTCGACTTTATCTTGACTGTAATCTAGAAGATTTAAAAAAAAACGGCCGATTTCATCTTCGTCGGATTTTCTCCGGCTTCTCCTCGCGTTTGTCCGGGCGAGGAAGACGATCACGCGCGATGCACGTGTTTTCTCTCGGCCAATCACACGCTGCCACGTGGCAGCTCCCGGGAAAAGAAGGAAAAAATTTTGCCGAGCGCACGCGGGGGCATTCGAGCTCGAAACCTTCAGCCTTCACACAGTCCCAACACGCACGCACGAGCCAGCTGAGCTAGCCCATTTTCCTGATTTCTTTTGTATCGTAAATTGCATATATGCAATACGGTTTTTCCATTTTTTTGTATTTTTTTTGAAATTTCTAAAATTTATAAAAATTATTCATCCCTTATTATCACCGTTTCTGAAATCATTTTTCAAAATTGATGTGTTTTCCTATTTATTTTTATTTTTTGAATATTTTTATTATTTATGCTAAATTAGGGAAAAATTAAGAAAAATTGAAAATTGATTATTATTGAGAATTATTTATTCCTAGGGCAAAAATGGGGTGTTTACACTATTGCAGAGGAATTCCAAGTTGAACCCTTGGGGAGATGGTCCATTTCCGATGCTTGAGAGAATCAATGATAATGCCTACAAGAAAGATTTACCAAGTGAGTATCCAATAAGTGTCACGTTTAATGTTACTGATCTGAGTCCATTTGATGCAGGCAATGATTTGAGGAAAATCCTTTTCAAGAGGAGGGGAATGATGAGATCCATGATGAGAGCCAAGTCGGAAGAAGAAATGTGGATCCTCTTGAAGTGCCGCCTGGACCGATCACAAGAAATCGAGCAAAATGATTCAAGGAAGCACTTAATGGGTTGATAAAGGTTGTCTATGAAGCTGGAAAGGATTGGAGCAATCATGAAGTTGGAACGGATTGGAACAACCATGGGAAGACCCTTTCTTTTGTACAAGTTATACTGGATATGGGATGAAGAGGGCGTGTACTTTCAAGGCATGGCCGTGTAGGACTCTCAAAATAGCACAGAATCATACACAGCTAGACACATGGCTAAAAGGCATGGCCATGTATGGAGTCAAGCAAATCCACAGAAAGATACACGACCAGAAGTATACGAGCGTGTATGTTGCCAGGAATGTGCACAGAAAAGTACATGGCCGTGTACACGACCGTGTATCCCCTACCGGCCAGCTTGTTCTATTTTGTGTTTTTACGTAACTTATCTAGACTACGTCGTTTTGGACTTGTTTTTCACGAATTGTAACCCTAGTATAAAAGCTCCTAAGGTTTAGAACAACAAAGAATTTTTTACATCTTTGAACATTAAACACTTTTGAGAGGCACCTCTCTTGGTTCTTCAAGAACTAAATCGAACTTGTCGGATTGATTTCCGTGGCGTTCATCCCAACTTATCAATCGGTCTTTCATCCCGATTGTGGCGTCTTCACTTTATACCAAGGTTCTTGTCTCGCTTATAGATAACAGGTCGCGGTTTCCACTTTAGGTTTTTGGACGTCTTAGGCAACGAATTTCCGAGCGTATTGGTATTAGGTTTCGTCACGGGTTGGCGTAGTTCGTATCATTTCCCTAGATCCAATTTCTCTTATCAATTTCAATTTCCAAGAGTTGAAATTGTGGCGAGTGCAACAAAGGGCAATTGTAAATAATATCAATTCCTTCTTTGTTGTGTTTCCTTTTCATCACTAATGAGTCATATCTAGGGTTGATGTTCGTGGTCAGATTTTTTATTGCAATTGTGATCAATTATCATGTTATAAGATTGATTGTTTTAGTATTTGTTATCATCATCAATATTTGAATCATTTGTGACATGAATGGTTATTGTTGGAAGAGGATAAAATTCACGCCAAACACTAAAATGATATTGAGATCAATAACTAACAGAACAATCAATCTTACAAGATTGTTGTCCACGAATTAAAATCACAAATAAGTCTAAGAAAGCTTTAAATCCACTACAAATATGACTCACTAGAGAAGAAGTGAAGAACAATAAAGAAGGAAATCGATATGACTCGCAATTTCTCCTTGTTGCACTCGCCACAATTCCAATTCTTGGGTTGAAATTGATAAGAGGTTTTGAACTAAGGATGAACCCTAATTCTACAGGTGAAGTGCTAGTTTTTTTTTTGCAAAATATGGCCTCCTCAAGCCCTCTTCTAAGCAAGTATTTATACTTACTACACCTAGGGTTAGAAAGTGGTCAAAATTACAAGTTTGCTACTTTTAAGGTGACTAGTCCTAAATGAAAATTACAAGGAAATGAAAGTGTCCTAAAACCAAATATAACAAAAAATAGTTCATAAAACAATTACAAAGTACAAAACATCATAAGTCTTCATGAGACAATGCCTCGGAATGGAAAAGAATTACAGCAGGTCTTTGATTGTCACCCTGAAAATGTTCTGTGTCCATCAACTGTTGTAGGACATATTAGCATCCCATGGAGAATTATCATTATACCTGTAAGATTATTCTCAAATATTTATTAGAATAAAAGACATAAAGTAAAATATGAGTGATTTGGATCATCATCTAAATCGGGTTCTAAAAATGTCGTCGGTGCTAGAAATTTTCCCATCATCTCCTCGGGCTTCTGAAAGATTTGCCCTCAAATCTAGAGAGTCTTTTCCTGGACTGAAACCTGACGTTTAGAATGGCTTGTTAGTTGATAATCTGGAAGAACTATATGCACTTCTATCTAGTTCCTGGAAAGGTCTCACCTTGGCTTGTTAGTTGACAATCTGGAAGAACTATATGTGCTTCTAACTAGTTCCTGGAAAGGTCACACCTTAGACGGAGAAAAAGGAGTCAATAAAATCTGAATACCATCCTTTTGAAACATGTAAGTGTTTTTGAACCCATCATGTAACACCTTTCTATCAAATAGCCATGGCCAACCCAGTAGTAAATGAAATGCATACATAGGAAGCACATCGTAGATAATCTCATCTTTATACCGATCTCCTATACTGATTGGTACCATTTCTCATTGAGTAACATGCAAACTACCTCGGTTGTCTAACTAATGCACTTTATACAGATTAGGATGGGAGCTAGTGGTTAATTGTAAGTTTTCTACCAATGCAGTAGATATGACATGAGTACAACTACCACTATCAATGAAAAGCATACATAGGTTCCCTTGAATTTGACAAGGTGTGTGGAATAGATTCTCCCTTTGTATGACCCTAGTATCTAGAGAAATAGTTATATCCTGGTGTAACACATTAATAGGTAAGTATTTTCCTCCCTTTTTATCCTTATGTGTTTCAGCATGTTCATTATCATAATACTCCTATAAGGCTAAGGATAAATCTGTAGGCTCGACAGTCTCTTCCTCATCATCTTCCTCGTTACCCTCCATGATGGTCATCACCCATTTATTGGGACACTCCGTAGCTATATGTCCAAATCCCATGCTTTTGAAACATTTAATATGGCACATCTTCCCACTGGTTGACCCTTGTACCATCTACCCTAAATTAGATCCAACTACCTCTTTGCCTTTCCTAGAAACATTGTTCTACTTTTCTATAGTAGGGATAATTTTGTCTACAATCCTGAAATGCTCACCTACTCCCTTTGACCCATCCAACTGACCAACAACCCCCATGGGCTTTGAATTAGTGCTGGGCCTGCTCCTAGTAACCTGGAATGAATAGGATTGCCTCTATCTTTCCGCTTTTAAGGCTAACTGTATAGCCTCATCAAGTGTACTATATCTCTGAAGCTCAACTGATGGAAGCCATGATGGGAGCCAAGATAGAAGGTGGAATGTGGATCCTCTTGAAGTACCACTTGGACCGATCACAAGAACTCGAGCAAAATGATTTAAAAAAGCACTTAATGGGTTGATAAAGGATATCCAAGAAGCTAGAAAAGACTTGAGCAACCATGAGAATGAACTTGCATTTGTACAAGTCATTTAAGGTTTCAACAAAGGAGATCAAAGCTACCAGCTTAGGTAGAGAAACGGCCAACCTTGATGCTGTTTACGCTTTAACGCTGTCGGCTTTGAGCCAGCGTTGAAATTAGAGAGCGATAGAGGGACTACACCACTGGCGTATATGCCTGGCGTACATCCTATGCTGCCTACTATGCCACTGACGTACATTGCTTGACGAGAAGATTCACTTTATTTTGTTATTTTTCGCAACTTTATTATGCTGTGTCATTTTGGGCTCTTTCCTTACGAATTGTAAACACTATTAATAGCTGCTAGGGTTGGAAAACAGAAGATACAACTTTGATTAATACACTTTGAAGAGTATTCCTCTCTTGGTTCTCCAAAGAAATTCTCTTGAACTTATCGGATCTCTTCTGTGGTGTTTAAATCAGACTTATCAATCGGTCTTTCATCTCGATTGTGGCATCAACATAATATACCAAGGTTCTTACCTCATCTATAGGCAACAGGGCGCAATTTCACTTTGATTATTTGGCATCTTGGGTTGCAATTCCAAACGTATTGGTATAGGGTTTCTTCACAAGTGAGCGTGGTTCGTATCGGCTTAGTATCAGAGCCTAGGTTTGTTAAAAAATCAGTTCGGTTTGAGAAAGGTAACATCAAAACCCTAACTCCAATCGTTTATATCAATCGCTCGTATTACTATTACTTCATACTCAAGTTCATAGTGTTAATTTTGTCTTGAGTAGTTTAGTTTCGTTCTATCAATCCTTGTTACAACAATAAAAAAAAGGAACGAAAAAAAAAGAGAAGAACGAAAACAAAAACAAAAAAAGAAAAAATTCAAGCCCGGAGAGTTTGTTCTTGAATTCTACGGAAGAATTTGGTGTAGTTTAGATTAGTTCCAAGAGAATTGAGAAGAGGGATTGGTGAGTTGATATCATCTCTGTTTGTGAGAATACACGAGTGAATGTAGGATATCCTTCTTTGAGTGAAACACGTAAAGGAGTGAATTGTGAGGTTTAATTCTATATATATATTTGTGTTTAGTACTAACCTTGTATTATAGGAACTATGTCAAGGCAAAATTCTCTTGAAGGTGAGAGGGGGAGGTTTTATGCTAGGTTAGTAATTGGGGCGTTGAGGAGTGAGATGAAAAGAATGTTTCAGGAGGGAATGAAGCAAATTCATGAAACGGTGAAGTAGAAATTGGAGCAATCTAAGAACATCTTTCAAGGGCGTAAAAGGGAGAGTTTTTCTAAAAGTGGACAAAGGGGTGGAGATGAAAATTCTGATAATGAGTTTGATGAACCTTCTATCGGGAGTTATAGAGGTTATGGTGGTAGGAATAGAGCAATTAGGGATTGGGAAGATAGAGGAGATAGGAATAGAGAGGATAATCAATTGAGTAGTATAAAGATGAAGATTCCTCCTTTCCAAGGGAAGAATGATCCCGAGGCATACTTAGAATTGGAGAATAAAGGTAGAGCTGGTGTTTAATTGTCACAATTATAGTGAGAGAAAGAAAGTGAACCTTGCTGCCATTAAGTTTTCAGACTATGCCATAGTGTGGTGGGATCAACTGATGTTGAATAGCAGAAGGAATGGTGAACCACCATTGAGTCTTGGGAAGAGATGAAGAGGGTGATGAAGAAGCGATTTGTTCCTGCTTATTACTATCGCGAATTGCACAAAAATTGAAAACTCTTAACTAAGGAAGTCGAAGTGTGGATGAGTATTTCAAGGAGATGGAGGTTACTATGATTAGAGCAAATGTTGAGGAGGATAGAGAGGCTACCATGTCTAGGTTTCTTGCTGGGTTAAATAGAGAGATTCAAAATGTAGTAGAATTACAACATTATGTGGAATTGGAAGATATGGTCCACATTGCTATAAAGGTTGAGAACCAACATAGGAGGAAAGGTAGTAGTATTGCCCGGTTTCAACAGGGTGCTAGTTCATCTATTTAGAAGACTAACCATTGGAGGAAGGAAGAAAAGTCTTTACCTACCAAGCCAAAAGGAGAGCAAAAGCAAGGGGCTTCAGCTCCTGGTAATCAAGGTAAACCTGATTCTTCTACTCCTAGAAATCGTGACATTAAATGTTTTAAATGCTAAGGAAGAGGCCAAATTGTTAGTCAATGTCCGAATAGACGCGTTATGATTTTGCGCGATGATGGTGAGTATGAGACTGAGGGGGATAGTGAAGATGATGATATGCCTCCATTGAAGGATGTTAGTGATGAAGAGGAGCCTACAGAGGGGAAGTTAATGGTAGAGTGGAAGTTAATGGCAGTAGTGAAGCGAGCTTTGAATGTGCAAGCGAAGGAAGAAGAGGAGGTGCAACAAGAGAATATCTTTCATACTAGATGTTATCTAGGTGACTATATTTGTAGTTTGATCATTGATGGAGGGAGTTGCACTAATGTAGTAAGTACTTTCATTGTTGAGAGGTTGGGGCTCAAGACCACTAAACACCCTAGCCTTTATAAATTGCAGTGACTGAATGATAGTGGCGAGACTAAGGTGAGTAAGCAAGCCTTAATTGCTTTTCGCATCGGTAGGTATGAGGATGAGGTATTATGTGATGTAGTGCCAATGCAGGCTTGTCATATGTTGTTGGGGAGGCCATGGCAGTTTGACAGGAAGGTTATTTATGATGGCTTTTCTAACAAATATACACTTGTTCACCATGGAAAAAGCCATAATCTTAAACTCTTAACACCTAAACAGGTGTATGAGGATCAGTTGTAACTATAACAATCTTTTGCAAAATATAAGGTGAGTGAAAAATAGAGGGAGATTGATAGAGCAAAAGACATAGAAAAAGTAAAGGAACACAAAAGTCATTACCAAAAGGAAAAAGAGAGGAAGGCTGGAAAGAGTGTGAGAGGCTAAGTTGAGGGGGATCAACCTTGGTGGAGAGTGAAAAGGAGAGTGTAGCCTTGCAAAAGGAGAGTTGTGTAGCAAGAGCGAGTGTAGTGAGGAAGCAACCCATGTTGTTGCTGGTTTTTAAAGAAACTTGTTTGAATACTAACGAACTTCTTAACTCTTTGCCTAGTGTGGTTGTATCTATTGTGCAGGACTTTTAAGATGTCTTCCCTGAGGAGATTCCAAAGGGGTTACCACCTATTCGTGGTATTGAACACCGGATTGACTTTGTACCCGAAGCATCTATTCCAAACAAGCCAACTTATAGGAGTAATCTAAAGGAGATAAAGGAACTCCAAAGGTAGGTTATTGACTTGATGGAGAAGGGGTACGTGAGAGAAAGCATGAGCTCATGTGCAGTGCTTGTGATTTTGGTGCTTAAGAAGGATGGGTCATAGAGAATGTGTTTTGACTGCTGAGCTATCAACAACATCACGATAAAGTATCGTCATCCCATTCCTTGCTTAGATGACATATTAGATGAGTTATATAGGTCTAGTGTCTTCTCCAAAATTGATTTGAAAAGTGGATATCACCAAATTAGAATGAAAGAAGGCGATGAATGGAAAATAGCATTTAAGACAAAATATGGATTATATGAGTGGTTAGTAATGTCTTTCGGTTTAACTAATGCACCTAGTACTTTCATGAGACTTATAAACCATGTTTTGAGGACTTTTATTGGAAAATTTGTGGTAGTCTATTTTGATGATATCCTCATTTACAACAAGAGTTTAGAAGACCATATAGTTCACTTGAGGGCTGTTTTAGAAGAGCTTCGAAAGGAGCAATTTATGTTGACCTCAAAAAGTGCACTTTTTGCACAGACAGACTTGTGTTTCTTGGTTTTATTATTAGTGCACAAGGAATACAGGTTGATGAAGAGAAGATTTGTGAGATCCAAGAATGGCCTAGTCTAACTAATGTAAGTAATGTTCGGAGCTTCCATGGACTAGCGAGCTTTTATAGGAGGTTTGTGAAGGATTCAACACCATTGCAGCACCACTTACTGAAGTAATCAAAAGAAGAAGGTGGGGTTCAGTTGGGGAGAGTAACAAGAGAAGGCCTTTCAAACACTTAAAAATAAGTTGGCTCTCTGGTAGTCTGCTCGTTTGACTATGATCATCAGGATCCTCTGAAGGTTGGCACATCGGTGTCTGACAAATTTTATGCTCTAAAGGTTGGCTCATGTCACTAGAGCCCTCAAGAACCTTTGAAGGTTGGCATACCTGCGTTTGCACAGTTTAGTCCTCTGATGGTTTGATCATGTGGCTATGATCCTCAAGATTCTATGATGGTTGTTTTATCTGTCTTTGCATTTCCTGGACCTCTGATGGCGACATAGGGTTAAATACTATACGTTTTCCATCTTTTTTGAACATGTAAGTATTTCTATACCCATCATGTAATACCATCCTATCATACAACCATGGTCTACCAAGTAATATATGGGATGCACAAAGAGGAAGAATATCACACTCAAGCTCATCATAGTACTTATCCCCTATATTGAAGGGTACCCTAGCCCTTTGGGTCACACAAAGACTATCCTGATCATTCAACTAATGTAATGTATAGGGTTTGGGATGTGGGATAGTTTCAAGTTTCAACTTTGATACTAATGATGCAGCTACAACATTAGTACAACTACCACCATCAATAATAATTGTGCACAAGTTTCCTTATACCTTACAAGAAGTATGGAACAAGTTTTCTCTTTGTCCCTCATCAATGGTTTGAAAAGAAGTCATGCCCCGATGTAATATGTTAGCATAATGAAACATTTCACTAGACATGATTGTACTCAAATCCAACAATACAATAATTATCTTCACACTTCCAAGGTTCAAGTACACAACCAAACCACAAATGAAGTACACTTAACTACTTTCAAGTAGATAGAATTAAATTCAACAAGAAGTGTTTAAGTAACTAGTTCAATTACTTTTACACTTTAATGATTTGTTTGAATTTTAAATTCCACTACTCAACCTTCCTTTCTTGCTAAATTTTAATACCCACAATGAGTCTTAATGTGCAACACCTTATACTACACACAACTCCACAAATTTACACCACCACACACACCTAATCACGATGCACTCACTTCACCACAACACCAATTCACCACGTTGCAACACCTTTCAATCAACATACACACATAACGCCATACATACATACCTTTCACTAATTTTTCAAAAACACAACTCCACACACATATACCTTTTATACAAGTTGCAGTACACACATACACATACACACTCTTCCACACTTGTATTTCTCCACTTCTATACAAGTTTCAAATCGTAACTCACAACAAAAGGCAGCTTAAATTCAAATTCAAAATGAGATCATTAATTGCAATATTCCACAAATGGTAAGGAGCCACTTTCAAATTCAAATGAACACACAATTAAACAATGACTTAATGTGTGTTTTGAAATTCAAATTGCTTCCTTAACTCACACCTCAAATCTGGAAATTGCAAATCTGAAATCTCAATTGCCACTCCTCAAATCCGAAAATAAATGTACACAATACAAATCCTCTTCACCAATTGAACACTACACTCAATCCTTCACGGTTTGCTTCAAATTTTACTACACATTCATAGCCAAATACCAAGGAATCCAAGAGTGTTTAAATCTCCAAATGTTCAACCACTAATCAACAAGATACAATTCAACAACCCAACAAAAAAAAAAAATTCAAATTTCACGCCAACAATTTTTAGATCAAGGTGCTACTCAACAAACCCCTAATTTTCGAATTCAAGTTGCAACAATCCCTTCTCACAAACCTCAAGCTCTGATACCAAAAGATGATGTGCTCAAAAGCACTTGGAAACACAATCAAATGACTCAAGAAAACAAGCCTCAAGTCTCTTACAAAACCGGTCCAAGTGAATAGGAAATTGCGTGACTCTAATGGAATTATGATGAAATCCAATGATTCAGAGATTCAATTAACTTTCACTAATGAGAAATTTCACTAATCAACAATAAGAACAAGATAATTACACGTGAAATGGATGAAAAAGATAAGCTCAAAAACCATGAACCCACACCCTTCCAACCTTGCCAATTTACGCCAATCACTAAGAGCAATTCAATTCTCAATGAACAATTAATATTAAAAGATGATTATTCTCGAAAAAAAAACATAAATATATCCAAGAAAGATCCAAATCTACCCTAGATATGACTCACTAGAGAAGAAATGAACATACAACAAAGATGGAATCGATATGACTCACAATTCCCCTTCGTTGCACTCGCCACAATTCCAATTCTTGGGTTGAAATTGATAAGATTTTTGAACTAAGGAAAGAACCCTAATTCACACGTGAAAGTGTCTCTCAAATCTATAAAAATTGGCCTCCTCAAACCCTCTTCTAAGCAACTATTTATACTTGCTACTCCTAGGGTTAGAAAGTGGTAAAAATTACAAGTTTGCCACTTTATGGTAGCTAGCCCTAAATGAAAATTACAAGGAAATAAAAGTGTCCCAAAATGATTACAACATAAATAGTCCATGCAAATGAAAAATATATACAAGAAATTGGTCTTCAAGATGCCGGTCTTTTATAGGATTCATCGGCCCAACTCATCGCCGGTTCAAGGCGATCCATGGATAACCCAAAAGCTGAGTCTGAGGGAGTTTGTCCATTGCCCTATAAAATATGATAAATGTGCCTTTTGGAAAACACAATACAAGAATAATAGAAAAGAGGTTAATATATAAATAATTCTGGGGTCGATCTGCTCAAAATGGGCCCTCATCGCCAAAATTCGAATTCCTTTAGCTCTTGCCGTAATGATAGGTCTTGTCAGATTTTTATTCCTATTAGCCACTTCCTGTGCTCCTTTTGAGGGTTTGCATGGCCCTGAGCAGGCTGTGTTGAAAGGAAAAAAAAAAAAACTACACATATGTACAATTTCTCTCTCTTTTCCCTCACTCTCTAAATCGTCCTTTAAATTTGTTGGGTGATGGGAAATTTTCTAACATTGTCGACCTTTTCAGAACCCAATTTGCATGATGATTCAAATTGCTCATATTTTACCTTATGTCTTTATTTCTAATAAAAATTTGAGAATAATCTTACAGGTACAATGATAATTCTCCATAGGATGCCAATATGTCCTACAACTCTTATTGGACACAGAACATTTTTCAAGATGACAATCAAAGACCCGCTACGATTGTTTTCTATTCCGAGGCATTGGATCATGAAGACTTATGTTATTTTGTATCTTGTAATTTTTTTATGAACTATTTTGGTTATATTTTGGTTTTGGGACACTTTTATTTCCTTGTAATTTTCATTTAGGGCTAGCTACCTTAAAAGTGGCAAACTTGTAATTTTGACCACTTTTTAACCCTAGGAGTAGCAAGTATAAATACTTGCTTAAGAGAGGGTTTAGGGGCGATATTTTGCGGAATTGAGAGACACATTTCACGTGTGAATTAGGGTTCTTTCCTTAGTTCCAAACTCTTATCAATTTCAACCTAAGAATTGGAATTGTGGCGAGTGGGATGAAGGGGAATTGTGAGTCATATCGATTCCATCTTAGTTGTATGCTCATTTCTTCTCTAGTGAGTCATATCTAGGATAGATTTGGATCTTTCTTGGACATATTTGTGGTTATATTTCATGGACAACAATCTTGTAAGATTGATTGTTTCCTTGAGCACTTGAATTACATATATCATTTTTAGTGTTGGAGTGAATTTGTGATTGAAATGGATGGTGGATTTCATGGTTTTATTGCTTTCTTTGATCTGATTTCCATGTGATTTTCAATCCTTATTGTGGTTACTTGGTTAATGTTACCAATAGAGATTATAATTAAATCATTTGAACAACATTTTCCATTAAAATCTACAAAGGTGTCACATGAATTGCTTCCTTGGTAGATCGGTTTTGTTTAGGACTTGAGACTTGTTTCCTTGAGTCATTTGATTGTGCTTCAAAGTGGATTTAGGTACATCATTGGGTGACTTCATCGATTATCTAAATTATGATAGTTTAACTTTTCTTTTTACCCTTAATTTCTTTTTTTTTTTTAAGATGATACAGCACAAGCCTTAGGTTCCTAGCTCCAATGATGACACGCCATAACTGATTTGCTTTATACTCGGCCTTGAACTCTACATGCAACCGTCTACATATAAAACCGATGAAGTTCTTAGTGTCATTTTTCTTTTAGTTATTCTTCCTTTCGTTTTTTTTTTCTTTTCCCTTTTATGTGCTTGATTTAGGATGACATTGGGGACAATGTCTTTAATAAGTGTGGGGAAGGGGTATAGGGAATAAAAAAAATTGAAAAATTTTACTTGTGTTATTTATGTATTATTTTATTAAATTTTCCCTATTTATAAGTTTGCAATTGATTTTGAATGTTGATTTTTAATCATTAAAAGGGCGAGATCCTTGGAATTGTGCTCATAAAAGTTAGTGATTCTATGTCCCTTAGTCACCTATTATTGGACTTAGTATACTTAGTTGGAATTTCAAGATGAAATCTAAGTGTGGTAGTCTTATTTTCTATTTAATTATTGATTCTTAAGTTGTGAAATAGATAGAAGTCCTTAGTTCAAAGTTAAATGGTTGTATTTTTAAGCTTATAGGCTAATATATTTACTTTTTAAAAACTTTGAGAGCTCTTTTAACTTTTTGTGAAAAGTGCATATGAAATCTATCACTTGGTGATTCCTCTTAAGTAATATCTTTGAAAATTATTAATTAATGTGGTAATTGATGCAATAATGAGAAAAGCTTAGTTAGTATGGGCGGGTTTTGGTCCCTCAGAAGAGCGAAGTCTGACTCCGTTACTGACTAGTCACTTAATAAAATAAGTAATAAGCCATTACTCCAATGACTTGGGTTCTCTAAGTTAAGAGTATCTTTATGAATCCCTAAGGTTAGGATAATGGAGGTTCGATGGGGTCCCTTTAAAACCCGGTCACCTAAGGTTGTCTAGCCTAAGATCAGCCGACCAATGATATTATAATAAAAAGATGGGATACAAAAAGGGCAAAGTTTAGTAGATCTTGTAACTTGAATAATTAAGTCCGTAGGGATGCCTTCAATTGAGGGGATAAAGTCTATTAACTGGGGTGATGAGCCTAGGATTATCGGCTATACATTCGTTACATAGGTTGTAAGATCTTAAATAATTGAAATTAATATATATATATATATATATATAAAGAGAGGAAAACTTGGAAATTTTGGGGAGGTTCAACAAAAAGAGGATGAAAATCTAGGAGAAGGATGGATGCCATATAATTTCACTTGAGGTTGTTGTGCTTAAAAGAGGTAGTTAAACAGTTAATATATTCTCTAGTAAGTGGTGAGATATAACTAAGCCACTTTTGCTTTGTTTGACTTTCTCAATAACTTAGGAAGCATTTCTTAAATGGTAAGGGTAATAATTTAACTTACTTAGATTAATCTGTAAACTCCAATTTTTGTATGCTAGGTATACGTACAATCATGGTAGGTTTCAGTGGTAGGCACTAATGAATCACTAAGATTAAGTTAAATAGAGGATGCCACTTGTGATTCAAAGTCTAACAATGAGTACAATTGATGAGAGGAATTATATTTTTTCCGTATTATGTTTGCTTAAGGACAAGAAAATGGTTAAGTGTGGGGAGATTTGATAAGTGTCAGAAGACCCTTAATTCTAATGCGTATTAGTTATAATTTTATATGGATTTCATGCAATTTGTGAAGAAAAGGGTACTTATATGATTAAATTTTAATTTCAGGCATCAATAGAGACAAAAGAAAGGTTTAAGGATGACATGAGCAAAGGCGAGGTGAAATTTGGCAAAAAATGAAGAAAATTGATTTTCAGTTTAGCACAACCTTCAACACAACCCATGTAGACACGAGTGCTGGATTAAACAAATTACCAATAGCTAATTCTTTTCAGCCCTACCCTAAGCACAACCATGCTGAACTGGGTAGTGAAAAATAATGTATTTCGAAGTCAGCATGGCCTTGAGCACGGCCATGTTGATGCCATGCTAAATCTTATTTCACAGAACTATAAATAGATGCTTTGTTTTATTTTTAAGAGATTTTTTCCCTTCTAACTTCGTTTTGAAACCTTAGGGGAGCTTTATTACGAACTTCAAAAGGATAATTGTATGAGCATCATTGGAGATCATAAAATAAACAAGGGATTATTCTTTTTAGCATGAATCAATTCTATTTCTCTAGATTCTTTGTTTTTATTGAAAACTCCATGGAGGAGTAATTCTTTATATTTTTCATCTTGTGAAACCCTAACTCATATGCTGAACCATTGATTGATTAATGAACTATTTATATCTTTACATCTATTCATGTGTTTCCATTGTTCTTGTGATTGATTTATGCGCGCAAATTGATTGCGTGTCTAATTTTTATTAGATTGAAAAAGGTTTTGTCTAGTAAATTAGATCTTCATGAATAGAGAGATTATAAGTTTTACTTGGAGGTAAGAAAACATTGATTTTCTGTAATTTATTGGAATTTGTGAACTTAATGAAATCTTGCATAACAGTGGTGAGGGAAAGGTCTCCATTATCTTATTTATGATTAAGAATTGATTAACTCGAGGGAGTAATTGATTTTACTTGAGAATTCCAGCAGTGTAAAGTGTAAATTGATTCGTTAATCAATATCTTATTTTGAGAATTTAAAGGTTAGGGTGGAAAAAGATGATGGGTATATTTATGATTGAATACATTTTTTTTAAGACAATATCATTCAATTCTAAGGTTACTAGGATTTGTTAGTTGTTAATTTAATTCATAATTTTCACATCATAAATTAGACTAGATAGTAGAGAAAGGTAATACTAGTACTTGTTTTCTAGATCCCAAAGGACGACACCTGTTAAATCTATACTATAATCGATAGGTACACTGCCTAGCTCGATAGTAGATTTTATTAGTTATAAATTTAAAACTTAAAACAATCGATTAGATTCGAGTGCATTAAGATGTTGCTTTCTATGGTCTGGTTGATGAAGCATTGTGGAAGGATACTGATTTCAAGAGGAAAGTAAAGGGATTACTCACTGGAATCACTCAATTTCGGCTAGAACTATGACGACCCTAAACAGGTGAGTGTGAAACTTAATAATATGCTACAATGTTGTACTATTTGTTGATATGCTATGTATGTAAATTCAGCTGCTTGGCTACAGTTGCAAATGGGTTATGATTATTGTTATTTAAAATTATGTAGTGGGGTTAAATGAGTTTAGAAAAGAAGTTATGAAGAAATTGGTTGTTAGATAAGTTATAAATGAACACTGTGGTAATGATGCAAAAGATAGAATTGACTGAGGGTTTAGATATCACTATCTTAATGATAACACTTCGCACCATCTTGCTAGTGCTACTACTACATGCCTAATACCATGATTCAAAATTGTTTTCTTCAAACTAAACCAAAATATATAACCTAACTTTTCCCTCTATAGCTACCTGGTAGGTATGTATAACTGGAATAGATTATATGTATATCATTATATACACTTATCAAAATCTACTTCTGAATATGTATATATGCTTAGGCAAAATTATTTTCCTATTATATTTATATAATACATTCATGCATTTAACTATACAAATCATAAGTACAACTTTTTATTTTGAAACTTAACAATTATGTTTTCTTGCGCCTCTTAAGTAAGTGAGAGGAGGTGCCTAGCAAATTATCCTTTAGCTAAAGCTATGCTTAAAAACCTATATATATATATATATATTATACATAGGTATTTAAGGACTTGGGAGGGATATATATGTGGCTACCTAATTGACTTTTGAATGTGTGAATAACTGAGCACTTGAGAGGTGCGATGACACAGAGGTATCAAGGAATAATAAGTGTAAATCAATCCTAAGTGGTTGATTTGACATTTAAGTCAAATGGCATAGAGGTGTTACGTTAACTAAAATCTTGTGTATGGCTTGATTGTTTTTATTTGTTTGATCTGGTTTTCCTTGCTTTATCTGTGATGTGAAATGCATGATCTCTTCTTATTGTGGTAAATGTGAATATAAGACGTAGTGGATTTTTTTATGGGACTTCACTAGGTTCCTATTGATTGTTCTTGGAGTGGTAGTCTTTACATGCTTGGTAGTGTACCTTATTGCCTTAAATGGGAATTGGTTGCGATTGTATATTGTTTGATCACCCTAAATCAATTAATTAAAGAAGTGGACTCAATTAAAATTTGACATGCATTTACATGACATTGCATGAGATTCAAGGCCATCACTGCTATAGGATGCACCAAAAGTGATCAGAGGATCGTTGTTCCGCCAATAGCGAATTAAGTGATTAAGGGATTGTCGTGCTTTGACGGTTTCGAATCTGGCATGTCTCTTGAGGGTATAAATGCTCAGTGTAGTGAGGCACCTAAGCATAGATCATTAAAGCTAAGACATAGTATAAATAAGTGATAAGAGTAATGAAATTATGTGTAAGACCTAGGTACTAATGGTGGCTTCGAAATCCCTAACCTAAGGTCAAGGGGAGCGTAAACCCTAAACTTCACGTCGGTCGCCGGAAGACCATGTGAGATGCTACATTCATATGGTTGTTCGTGCATAGCATATGATTTGATAACTTGATTTGAAATTTCTTGTGTGTGTGTAGCATTGAAAGTATTACCCTCCCATTTATTGAGTTATAGTGTACACCCCTCCATAGTGATGTGCCTAAAACCAATATTAAGCACATATAAAAGACTTAAGGAAAACAATCTCAAGTCAAGACAAAACCGAATCCACAAAAGGGCAATTTCACGTGAACACCTTGTAGATTTTGATGGAAATTGTTGTTCAAATGATTCAATTGTAATCTCTAATGATAATATTAATTAAATAACCACAAGAGAAGATGAAGTTCATGTAAAATCAGATCAAAAGGAAGCAATAAACCAATGAAATCCACTTTCCCTTTCAATCACTGGTTTATTCCAACAATAACAATGAAGTATGTAATCCAAGTGTTCAATGAAACAATCAATCTTACAAGATTGTTGTTCACGAAAATAGAACCACAAATAGATCCAAGAAAGATCCAAATCTACCCTAGATATGACTCGCTAGAGAAGAAATGAACAACAACAAAGATGAATCGATATTACTCACGATTTCTCCTTGTTGCACTCGCCACAATTTCAACTTCTTGGGATTGAAATTGATAAGAGAATTTGGAATTAGGAAAACCCTAAGCCCTCTCACAAAATGTGAAGTGTTTGTTATGCAAAATTAGCCCCTCAAACCCTCTCTTAAGCAAGTATTTATACTTGCTACTCCTAAGGCTAAAAAGTGCTCAAAATTATAAGTTTGCTACTTTTAAGGTGGCTAACCCTAAATGAAAATTACAAGGAAATAAAAGTGTCCCAAAACCAAAATACAACTAAAATAGTTCATAAAAGAAGAAATATATAAAATAAATGGTCTTCATGATGTCGGTCTTCTATAGGATCCATCGGCTTAGCTCATCGCCGGTTCAGGTCGGTCCATGGATAACCCACAAGCTGAGTCTGAGGGAGTTTGTCCATTGCCCTATAGAATATGATAAGTGTGCCTGTTGGAAAACACAATACAAGAATAATAGAAAAGAGGTTAATATATAAATAATTCCGGGGTCGATCTGCTCAAAATGGGCCCTCAACGCCAAGATTTGAAATCCTTTAGTTCTTGCCCTAATGATAGGTCTTGTTAGATTTTTATTCCTATCATCTCCTCGGGCCTCAAAAAGATTTGTCCTCAAATCTGGTAGATCAAATGCAATAGAGACTTTGTTTTCTCCTAGCAATCCATCTGAAGAAGTATCTCTACAGAATCCCAATATCTGAATTACTATAGGTGGTGATTGTTTTCTCTCCTCTATTTCCAGGATGTATCTCTTCTGCAACACAAATAATGACCCATTATCCACTGAGGTGTCCCCAATCTCAACCCATTTCAATGATATTGTTTCCTCTTTTTCTAACTCTTCTAATGGTTGACCTAACTGCTTATTATCCTCTGAGACCTCTGAAGGCGAACACAACTGTCTCTGTACATTTTGGCCCTCTAATGATAGACTCATCTAACTCTGTTTCTCAGGATACTCCAATGGTTTACTCAACTGCTCGTAAACCACTAGTATCTCTAAAGGAGAACATAGCTGACCCTGAACAGTTTGGTTCCCTAATAGTTTGCTCCTAGTATCCTGGAATGAATAGGATTGTCTCTATCTTTCCACTTTCAAGGCTAACTATATAACGTCATCAAGTGTACTATATCTATGAAGCTCAACTACACAAGCTATCTCATACCTCAACCCAGATACAAAACGTGCTAGGGTTTGTTCAGGAGGTTCAACTGATCCACATCTGATCACTAGTGTCTCAAACTCCTATACATAGTCATCCACTATTTTACCCCCTTGTCTCAGTGTCTGGAGACGCATAAATAACTCATGCCTGTAGTGTTTCGATACAAACCTATTCCTCAAAACTTGTTTCATGTCTCTCCAAGTGTGTATCTCGGTCTCTCCATCCCTTCGTTTGTTGATAACTATATTTTCCCTCCACAAAGCGGCATACCCTATGAACTCTACAGCTGCGAGACATACCCGAGAATCATCATCAATATTATAACACTCGACAAGACCCTCAACTTGGTCTTCCCAGTCTAGGTAATCATCTGCGGAACCCTTACCATCAAATGAAGGCATATGTAGCTTCGCACACTCTGGTCCTGGAGGTGGTCTAAATTCCCTGTCCGGGTATGGATTAAGCCCAAAATTATCATCTCTGCCTTCCCTAAGAGCATGATAATATCCTTCTACTCTAGGTGATGCTTGAAGGTTTACCATAGGTGGTGGTGGTAATGTCATCCTATCAATTCTTGTTGCCAATGTAGCAACAATTGTGGTAAGGTCCTGAAGTTGCTCATCTAGAGTTCTTCCACTTGTATTTCGACAACCTAGTCTGCCACCCACTTGGTTATTGGCCTCATTGCCAATGTACCCATTCACACTATCATATGACATGTTTGTGGATGCGATTTATCTAAAGTACAAATGTAATCTCAAAAACAATTTGTAGCACACTCCCTTCACTTCACCACATCACAATAACAAGTCACCAATGTAATAAATACTTCTTATCACTTCAAGTATATTAGACTAAGTGAAGCACAAATAAATACTTCTAAGTAGTTAAGAAATTAAATTTAACTCACAAGTGTTGAAGTAATAAGTTCAATTACTTTCACACTTTAATGTTTGTTTTTGAATTCAAATTCTACTACTTCAATTTTCCTTTCTTGCCACTGTTTCACACCTACAATTGATCTTGATGTGTAGCACCTTTAATCGACATAACTCCACAAATTTACACCACCACACACACCTTCAAACACGATGCACTCACTCTACCAATAACTCCACGGCAACAACATAAACACTACACTCCACTCCCACGACAACAATAAGAAATGGAAACAACAACAAATATACTTCCACCTCCATGGCAAATAATGATAACAAAGGACTAATATGTGACTTTCCACAAATGAATTCCTAATTCCACAATAGGCAGCAATTTTCAATTTGAAATTCAAACAACTTCACTTATTGCAAGCCTTCTTCAATTGGTAAGTAATGAATTCAAATTCAAACAGCAATCATTAACTCCCATAACTTAATTGCATGTGTTTGAATTCAAATAATTCCTTACTAATCAAAATTCAATGTAATCCGCAAATTGTACTCCACCAATTCAGAATTACACAATGGAAATCAAAACAACAAACTACACTTCCTTCTTTACACCATAACTAGTCACGGTAAGAACAAGGTAATTTTTTCAAGCTCAAACAATTGTTGAATTAGCAACACTTCTATTCTTCCTTCCTTCCATGAAAATTATTAATAACAAGATGATACAACAACCTTCCCACTCCAACTCCAACAATCGGAAAATTAAATTCCAAGCCAAGGTAATTTCGCAATCTCAAAACCACAACAACAACACAATTTACGGTTTTCACTAAATCACCCTAATTGTTGATTAACTCCAGGAAATCAAATAAAACTAATTCCCTTCTCTCAACATGTGCTCTGATACCAAAAAGATGATGTGCTCAAATCCAAGATTAAGCACATATAAAAACCAATTTGAAAGACAATCCAACAATGTCAATCAAACTAGTCTCAATCACATGAACAATGCCGTCAATTTCCAATGAATTTAACCAATTCTTCAATAATGATGTGTTCAATCTTAAATCCAAATATAATATAGCTCTGATACCAAAGAGATGATGTGCCAAAAACCAATATTAAGCTCATACAAAAGACTTAAGGAAAACAATCTCAAGTCAAGACAAAACTGAATCCACAAAAGGGCAATTTCACGTGAACACCTTGTAGATTTTGATGGAAATTGTTGTTCAAATGATTCAATTGTAATCTTTAATGATAATATTAACGAAATAACCACAAGAGAAGATGAATTTCACGTAAAATCAGATCAAAAGGAAGCAATAAACCAATGAAATCCACTTTCCCTTTCAATCACTAGTTTATGCCAACAATAACAATGAAGTATGTAATCTAAGTGTTCAATGAAACAATCAATCTTACAAGATTGTTGTTCACGAAAATAGAACCACAAATAGATCCAAGAAAGATCTAAATCTACCCTAGATATGACTCACTAGAGAAGAAATGAACAACAACAAAGATGAATCGATATTACTCACGATTTCTCCTTGTTGCCCTCGCCACAATTTCAACTTCATGGGATTGAAATTGATAAGAGAATTTAGAATTAGGAAAACCCTAAGCCCTCTCACGAAATGTGAAGTGTTTGTTCTACAAAATTAGCCCCTCAAACCCTCTCTTAAGCAAGTATTTACACTTGCTACTCCTAAGGTTAAAAAGTGCTCAAAATTACAAGTTTGCCACTTTTAAGGTGGCTAACCCTAAATGAAAATTACAAGGAAATAAAAGTGTCCCAAAACCAAAATACAACTAAAATATTTCATAAAAGAAGAAATATATAAAATAAATGGTCTTCATGATGCCCATCTTCTGTAGGATCCATCGGCTCAGGTCATCGCCGGTTCAGGTCGATCCATGGATAACCCACAAGCTGAGTCTGAGGGAGTTTGTCCGTTGCCCTATAGAATATGATAAGTGTGCCTATTGGAAAACACATTACAAGAATAATAGAAAAGAGGTTAATATATAAATAATTCCGGGGTCGATCTGCTCAAAATGGGCCCTCAACGCCAAGATTTGAAATCCTTTAGTTCTTGCCCTAATGATAGGTCTTGTTGGATTTTTATTCCTATCACATAGACCCTTTTGGAGGTAGAGATTACGAAAGCTCGAGATGGGATAAAATATGAAGTGTCGAGAGTTTTTGGAAGATAAGGACGATAAAGTAAGAGTTACGAAAGATAGACTACTTAGATGAAAGCTTATTTTAGGACCTTAATGTAAAATTGGAAGTTATGAAACTTAGAATTTATTCCATTTTACTGGTTGGTAGGGAATACTGATTCTCTACGATCATGGTTGATCGTGGGATATTATTATGTAACTTTATGTACTATGATTAGTCGTAAATGTAATTAATTATTTAGAGTCTTACAATCTTTGGCTCGTAAGATGATTATCATGTAACAAGTGCACATGTTCCATGATAATTTTTAATGGAAACTTCCAGCCCCCCCTTTGGGGTGTGACATCATGCTCCTCAATAGATCTCTTTATTCTTGGAAATAGAGCATTCTTAACCTCATCGAATCTCTCATCAAAATTTTCTTTCCACTTTGTTTTTCTCTCAGCACTCAATCCTTTTCCCCTCTCTTCTTTTTCCTCTATAATAACACTCAACTTATTTTTACTACTCACTCTCATTTGTTCTCTCTCTTTTTCTTCTACAATAGTACTCATTTTATTTTTACCACTCATTTTCTTTTGTTCTCTCTCTTTCTATATCTTCACTTGATCTTCATAAACCTCATTAGGTTTCAAAGGACAAAGAATAGTAAGTGTTGATGATCGTAGACACACAAATTAAAATAAATCCTTTCACTTTCACTCTCACGATCAAACAGGCAAGTGCACCTATCGGATTAAAGTAGTATAGAGTTCAAGCACGGATATCGTTCCCTCAGGGATCTGCGAGTACTAAAACTGACCCTAAGTCAACTATCTAACTACACAATATCGAATGAGTTTTCTTAATTAAATTAAACAAAACATTAAGATAAGAATACTAAAAAAAATGAATTAAAATTATCAAATCCAATAATCAGCAATATACCCTTCCTTTACTACTCTTCTAATTATCATGTAACTTTGTCTCATAAAAATCAATTACTAGATAATTGATTATCTTTGAACCGCGGGAATTTTATCACTAAGCTAATGTTTCTCCTGAAATCATTGACTCTTAACCCTAATTATCTTAATAAAGATTCCTCTTTTATCAAAAATAATCAGAATTGCATTAATGCATAAAAGTCCTCAATTAGATCAAATTGTCTTATTCAACCTCATATGGGAAACTCATGCTTTCTATCCCTAGATTGCATACGAGCCTCTTCATTCATGTGTGATCTATTTAGATAAGCGATTTCCTAACTAACTTATAAGAAATCAATGCAAATTCAATGTTGGCTATACATCAAATTAACAACACAAAGAATAACATGAATAAATTCAAAGATCCTCAATTATCTAAGAATTGTGCAATCAAATCCAATGTTACATGACAATTAGAGTTTCGTAAAGTTCAGATATAAACAAATTTAGTTACACATGGTTTCAGAAATACATATCAAATAAATGATAAAACCCATGTAAGGAACCCTTTGAGATTGAATGTTGTTGAAGTCGAATCCTTATCCCTCAAAGAGTTGCGAAAAATGTCTCTTTTCTTCCTCCTTTTTGCCTTGATGTTCTCCCTCCTTTTTTTTCGTCAGAAGATACCAAAATCTTGGAAGAAACTTGTAAAACGCGGAGTCGAATCAACTACACGGCTGTCATACACGGCCGTGTAGTTGAGGCGTGGCTAACATCGCACCATACTCGCTTCATATACACGGCCATGATACATGGTCGTGTATCTTTCTATAAACAATTCCAACTCAACACACGGCTGTGTATTATGGCCGTGTAACCCGCTGTGAGTGTATCAAATCCAATACACGGCCGTGCCCCTGTGATACACGCCCGTGTATCTCTCCTGCTGTACTTTTGGACACTTTTCTTCATGTAATCCGCTCTGACTCTTGCAAATGTTGATCATTCTTCCTTGATAGGTCCTTTTAATTCCTGAAACTAAAATAGCTTTCCTTTAAGTACTAAAGTCTTTTAAAACATAATTAACTTACTTTAAAAGAAACTAAAACCCATACAAAATATAAGTGTTAATTTATCCTTATCAAACTTCCCCACACTTGAGTTTTTGCTTGTCCTGAAGCAAATTGATTCGAATAGAATTACAAAAACAACCTCTCTTTCATGTATAGTTATTTTAAGAAGATTTCTGCATCATTAATCCTTTGTATACCCAAGCTTATTAACTTTCATTCAATCTCATCATTAACTGTATACAAAATACCAATACTTGTTGGTCCCAATTAGATTAATCAAGAGGGGGGTGAATTGATTAATTACTTAAAATTTCACTTTTTCGCAAATAAACTAAAACTCTTGACTAATGAAATCAAGTGAATAACAACAACAAAGAATAATAATGTGCAGTAAGTAAAAGTAGAAAAGAGTAGAATACTCAAATATTTATAGAGGTTTCGCCTCGAGCGTCAGTCCTCTCTTCCAGCTTCACGCTGGGGTCCCGGTTATCTATACCGATTGTGTTTCACTATATCAACAAATCGAAGATATACAACACAAGCCTCTTCAAGGCAAAATCTCACTGTTGAGTCTTTCTAGCTTCTTCACTAAGCTAATCACTCAACTATAGTGATGAAACAAAAAACAATTCCCTTTCCACGAAAGGAATCTCAACAACAACAACAACAACGACAATGATGAGGAATAACAAATTTCCTCTAGATGACATATATATGTAAAGATGTTTGCTTAAGGATGTATGAGTCTTTTCTTCTCGTGTGTATTTTTTTTAACGTTCTTGCTTCTGGTTTTTCAACGTTCTCCACACCACTTCGCTTTCTTTTCATTTGAATTAAACACCTTATATATGGAGAAAACATAACAGCTACTTTCCATGTGATAATGAATTTATTTTTTAATTTTCAATTCAAAAATAAGTTGAATCTGTTGAGAAAGATCTGCATTTGTGATATTCTTGATGAGGATAAGCTTGGATAATTTGTTTGACCGAGATCTTCTTTGGATATATCTCTTGGATCAAGTTTGTTGAAGATATCCCTTACATTGTGGAACCATATCTTGATATAACAACCGTATCTCTTATCCTTATCTTTGTAACTGCTGGATCTCCTAAAATATAGTACAAATATCTAATTTTAAATCTGGATAAAACTTGTACATATTATATGATCTCACTTTATTATAAAATGAAATCTTTGAATAAAATCTTGTAAAACTTGATGTAAATTAAAAAACCCATGATATATAATCCAACTTTAGTAAAACATATCAAGTATGTTACCTAAAAATACTTGACACGTGGAGCTAGGCCTTGAAATTTATCAAAACTATCGATATAAAATTTAGAACGTAATCTGGAAAAATTCGTAACAGACATGAAAGGTTCTGAAAGTGCTTCTGAAGCAAAGTTGTTAACTGTCCTGAAGGTTCTAAAGATTCTTCTGAAACAAACCTGTCAACTGTTCTCCTATTATGAAGGTTCTGAAAGTTCTTCTGAAAGGTTACCACGATAACTACGGATATATTACACAAACTTCTGAAACACCTTCTGTCAGAACGAAAATAGCTTATATAACACCTTTGAAGGTTCTGAACAAGCTTCTGTCTCCTTGTTTAACTTTAGAAAAAATTACGTACTATCTTAAACATTCATTACACTCATTCCTCTTTTGTTAATCATCAAAGCTAAATTAGAGAACTTAACATTCTCCCCTTAACATCAACAATATTGGAATTTCAAAATTAATCCGAGTAAATCAACCTATTACCTTCATTGTTTAAACAACAATTCCTCAAGTTAGGATAAATCACAAAATCAGATCAGCAAAAATAGAGTCAACAATTCTTTTCACTACCGAAACAAACAACACAATAGAGAGTAAAGGCATATTGTATCGACTCATCTCCTGGATTTCCCTTCTCTTTTATCATTCTTTTACTTTAATTTAGTCAACCGACCCATGTAACGAACTTTCGATCGATAATCCTAAGCTCATCACTCAAGTTAACAGATGTTATTCCCTCAGCATAGAAGGCATCCCTCGGATTTACTTATTCGAGTCAAATCAACTTTTTAGCCAAATTATCCCTTTAACTGAAATGGTTTCCTCGGTCAGTAAGTCCTAGGCCAGACGACCTTAGGCTACTAGGTTTTAAGATACCCCTTCGAACATCTACCATCTCAATCAAAATATTATTAATTATCAAGTTCAGTTTTCTCAAACTTTTCTCACGACCCATGTAACGAGCTTTCGGCTATTGATCCCAAGTTCTTCACCCAAGTCAATAGGTGTTATTCCCCCGGAAGGGTACCCCTTAGGCTTAATTACTCGAGTTAATGAGGCCCACTTTTGAACTTTTTTATTTTTTTGAAGGGATTACCAAGCTACAAGCATCATATACTTCGTTATTCAAAATTGAATAGCTTAACCAGTAAAAGAAAGAAAAATTTTACTAAACTCTACTAACAACCTTGAATCAATCTTAACTCTAAAAATTTGTGCTTAAATAACGAATAAGCTTACTTCACCTAGATTTCATCTTCTAATTCCAGCAACGTATTCATATCACAAGATAAGAGAATAAAAGTTTAAAATTTCCACATTTTTTTTTTAGCATTCTCATGAATAATCAGTGGGTATTTTTTTTATCTCAGCCTTCTTGCATAACTCATCAAGCATAACTCATCAACTCCATCTCAAGTAGGGAAATTTTATAGCATTAAGTTCATAACACTTATACTTCATGAATTCATTCCCCTACATCCCATCCCCACACTTTGAATAGGACATTGTCCCAATGTCTTAAGTAACGTAAAGAGAACAAGGAAAAAGACTTAGAAGAAAGAGGGTAAATGAAACTTCCCTGAGTGGTGAGCATGTTGGTCTTATCGGAGAGGAATAACCTATGAATTGATCATAATCTATGCACAGTAGCAAAAAGAGAGAACAGAAATCGCTCAATGAAAGCGCATTCACAAGGATCTTCCAACAGGCTAAGAAAACATCTCTGAAAAGAAGGAGAAACCAAAAAGAACAAGTAAAAGTATAAAGACAGTAATAACAAGAAAGAACATAACCATCACAATCTTAGTATAGAGTTGTTATAAGAAAAATAAAGCACATCCCATAAAAGAAATATGAATGTCTCAAAAAGAAATATTAGGCAGTCATTTCCTAATCTTCCTCCTCCTTGTCCGAATCTTCTTCATGACTTCCCCCAACAAGTCTTGAGGAAAAGCCTGGAACCTGTGTATGTGCATTGGTTCGAACATCTTCATCATTGGAGCAGCTATAAGATGTAAAGTCTACCCCCAGCTTCTCACCTAACTTAGTGAAGCACTTTTGAATGAACCTTTTTAACCTATTATGTTTTTTTAGAATTCTATCCTGCTGATTCTTTAGTCCTTGAACTTGGGCCTTTAATTCCCCTAGAGTGTTCTGAAGTTCATCATCTTGAGCCCTTTCTCTTGGGGCAGCTTGTTCTTCCCCACCTCCTCCAGCTTCAACTTCCTACTTAGGGACATATCCCTCAATTTCATCTAGGTCATCACCGGAGTTTGCTACATTTTGTGGAGGTGCATACCCCTACCCAATAATGGGTACAGTTGATAGCCTAACAATCATTCCAATGCAATCTCTAGGTTCTCGTATAGGGAATAGCTCTAGATTTTTCAGGATTCGGGTGATCCAGGCACCTACAAAGACTCCCTTATTCCCTGCTTTTGCTTGTCTATGTAGACAAAATGCAGCAAATACCCCAACATTGATACGAGTTCCCATTTTCATACTCCATAACTAGAGTACATCCTTGGCATTGACCACACCTTCAGAATCTATGCGGCTCATAGTGGAGTGAGCAAAAACATAATGAAGCACTCGATAGGAGAGGCTCGAAAAGTTAAAGCCTTTTGTAGAAGATGAAGTATAGTGACCCTTGCCTAGCCGTGGCCAGAAAGCTCCTGCTCGATACCTAGGGGGAAATCCTAGGGGCAATTGGCGAAAAGCTGGAGTGCGGAGGAATGCAGGTTCATAAATATCCATTGCCTCAATAAAGTCAATCATTGAATACCTCCGATATTGACCCATCACAAGGAATTCAACTTCATTGTCTACTCCAGCACTCATGCCCTCTTTAATGGTGAAGGTAGCGAGGAAGGTGAGTGTTATGTCCAAATAGATCTTTTCTTCAATAGAAAACAGTCTTACCTAGGCGGGGTCATGCAAAAGTTCCTTAACCCGTTAACGGAAATCAAACTGCGCCAAAACATCCCAATTTAGAACCACGTTTGGTCTGATGATCTTTGTGGTCTTGTAATTATCATAGATTGGCCAATGCTTAGCCCTCATATTGACGGGATAGCGGGTTGCTCCCCTACTACTACTGGCTTCATCATCATAGCACCTCTTCCGAGCAACAGTCTTGATCCGAGGCATCTGGAAAATACAAGAACAAAGGAACAAAACCAAATTATACCTCTTCGAGGTGATGAGCAAGATAATAGCCATCAAATTTCACACAAAATACTCTCAAATAACAATGTATGGCAGATAAGATGAAAGATAGGGTCATAATCCAAGGAGACAATCACAAATGGACACAAAAGAAACTACACGCCCTATGGTACATGCCCATACATCCGATTACCACACTCCCTCCATAATTCAAACATACATACCTTGCACCACGACCGTATAAAATCAAACATGCAACCATTTCAGCATAGAAATCCATTCCTTATCCAAATTTCATGTCAATAACATCTAAGAATCAACACAAATCACTCAAGAAGTAGAAACCCTAGGTTTGTGTCCAAAAGCAGAAAATGATCATGGAATCCACATAGTAACATGAAAAACTCGAAATAAGGAAGAAAAAACATGAAAGATCAACAAATCAGAAAAAAACCCTTGATTAGAACCCACAGGAAGTGTTCTCTAATTCACCATTACAAGGAAATAGAGAGAGTGGAGAAAGGAGAGTAGAAATCCATACCTTAGTTGTTAGATTCGGTGGAATGGGTGTGAAAATCACAAGAGGAATGAGTGTGAATAATGTTTTTGTTGAGAGGATTTTAATGGAAATGCCGTAAGTGAAGTGAGGAGTGAAAGAAAATGAAGAAGGATGAAAAGAAAAGAGTTTTAAACCCTTTCGGCCATATGGTGTGTTTTTCACGGTCGGACACACGCTGTGCAACTTTGGAATTCTATACACGATAAAATACACGGGCATCAACTTCCCAGTATACATGCCTTGTGGTACATGGCCGTGTACCCGTTTGTGCATGAAAATTTTCTTTACATGGTCGTGTAAAGCAAGAATGTGTGGTCCTATATCGTCATGAAAGCACATTACTCACCTCTATTGAGTGTCCAAGTCCTTCCAAACTTATTGGAACATCATTCTTACGTCATCTTCCAAATCCACAACATAAGTATTGCCCTCGCAAGTCAATTAACAACAAAAAGATAGTTATAAAAGAAAAGAACAAAAAGAACTTACCTAAGAATTGCATGGGTTGCCTCCTACCAAGCGCTGTTGTTTAACGTTGTTTACTCGACGGAAAGAAACCTGCCTTGATTAAGCTACTAGAAGGTGGAGTCTAAACTCTTCTTGACCCTCTTTATCGCCTTGAGTCCCAAAATAAAGCTTCAAGCGTAGTCCATTGACCTCAAATGTATGTCCATTCGGATGTTCTAATTCCACTGCACCATGGGGAAAAACTTGGTGAATTTTGAATGGCCCGGACCATTTCAATCTCAACTTACCTAAGAAGAGTTTTAGCCGTGAATTGAATAAGAGAACATGGTCCCCTTCTTTAAATTTTTTGGGATGGTGAATCCTCATATCATGATATCTCTTCATGTTCTCTTTATAAACCCGTATGTTGTCATATGCCATTGCACGCCATTCATTGAGTTCATTTAGCTGAAACTTCCTCCTCTTACCAGCGGCCTCTAGATCCATATTGAGAGTGCGCAAGGCCCAAAAGGCTCTATGTTCTAGTTCCACTGGCAAGTGGCAAGCTTTCCCGAACACCAATCTATATGGGGTTTGTACCTAGAGGAGATTTGAAAGCTGTCCTGTAGGCCCATAGAGCATCGTCCAGCTTTTCAGACCAATTCTTCTTGTGATGTTCTACCGTTTTTTCTAGTATCCTTTTCAGCACACGGTTAGAAACTTCCACTTGACCACTTGTCTGCGGGTGACAGGGGGTTGCTAACCTATGGTTAACCCCGTATTGCTTCAGCACTTTTTCCAATTACACATTATAGAAATGTGCCCCCTATCACTAATCAATGCTCTAGGTGCTCCAAATCTAGAAAAGAGTTTCTTCAGGAACTTCACAACCACTCTTGCATCATTGGTGGGCAACGCTTGGGCCTCTACCCATTTAGACACATAATCCACAGCCACCAATATGTACTTATTCCCAAAGGAATTGGGGAATGGTCTTATGAAATCAATCGCCCATACGTCTAACACCTCACACTCTAAGATGAAATTTTGGGGCATCACATCGCATTTTAGCATACTTCCAACTTGCTGGCACTTGTCACATGTTTTTACAAAGTTGAAGGAATCCTTCAATAAGGTTGGCCAATAGAATCCCGATTCCAACACTTTGTGAGTTGTTCGATTCACACTGTAGTGACCCCCTGTTGGTCCGGTGTGATAGTGTCTCAGAATTTCTTGCCCCTCTTGCTCAGATACACATCTCCTGATTACCTGATTGGCACACAAACGAAACAAGAAGGGTTCCTCCCAAAAATAGTGCTTCAACTCAGCACAGAACTGCTTCTTTTGCTGATAAGTTTTGTCACTCTAGAGTATTCTACAAATATGGTAATTTGCAAAATCAGCAAACCAAGGCTCAAAATTAATACTTACCTTGTTAATCTGATACAATCCTTCCTCTGGAAAAGCATCATCAATCTCTTCTTCTTTCAATTCCTCCAAGTATGGGTTCTCCAAGTGAGAAAGATGATCAGCAGCTAAGTTTTCAGCTCCCCTCTTATCCCTAATCTCCAGATCAAACTCTTGTAGAAGAAATATCCACCGGATGAGGCGCGGTTTCGCATCTGTCTTGGATAAAAGGTACCTGAGAGCTGAATGGTTAGTGTAAACAATTACCTTAGAAAAAATCAAATATGACCGAAACTTATCAAACGCAAAAATCACAGCTAGAAGTTCCTTCTCGGTCATGGTGTAGTTCTCCTGAGCACTTGTGAGGGTCTTACTAGCATAGTAGATCGGTTAAAAGTGCTTGTCCCTCCTTTTTCCTAAGACTGCTCCCATAGCAAAATCGCTTACATCACACATCAACTCGAAAGGAAGACCCAATCAGGAGCCACCATGATAGGTGCTTGGGTCAACCTTTCCTTAAGCGTGTTGAACGCCTCAAGACATTCACTAGTAAAATCATAGGGCACGTCTTTCTCTAATAGTCGTGTCAATGGACGGGCTATTTTAGAGAAATCTTTAATGAACCTCCTGTAAAATTCGGCATGCTTGAGAAAGCTCCGAATGGCTCTTACCGAAGAAGGTGGTGGAAGTTTTGCAATTGTGTCCACCTTTGCTTTATCCACTTCGATTCCTCTATGAGAAATTTTGTGCCCCCGAACTATGCCCTCCTTTACCATGAAATGGCATTTCTCCCAATTCAACACAAGATTCGTCTCCTCACATCGAGTCAAAACCCTCTTCAAATTGCTTAGACAAGCATAAAAAGAATCACCAAAGATGGAGAAATTGTCCATAAAGACCTCCATGATCCCTTCCACTAAGTCCTTAAAAATGGCCATCATACATCGCTGAAACGTAGCCGGTGCATTGCATAATCCGAAGGGCATGCGCCTATAAGCGAAAGTACTATATGGACATGCGAAAGTGGTCTTTTCTTGATCCTCTGGAGCGATTAGGATTTGGAAATATCCCGACATTCCATCTAAAAAATAGTAATATAGATGTCCTACCAATCGTTCTAGCATCTGATCCACAAAAGGGAGACGGAAGTGATCCTTGTGAGTTGCATCATTCAGCCTTCTATAATCTATGCACACTTTCCAACCAGTTACCATCCTCATACGTATGAGTTCGTTTTTCTCATTGGGGACTACAGTCATTCCCCCTTTCTTTGGTATAACTTGCACAAGACTAACTCAGGGACTGTCGGAAATGGGATAGATCAACCCCGCATCTAAAAGCTTAATCACCTCCTTCTTTACAACCTCTTTCATGTTGGGGTTCAACCTTCTCTGAGGTTGTACCACTGGTTTAAAATCATCTTCCAATAAGATTTTATGGGTATAAAATGAGGGGCTAATACCTTGAATATCCGATATCTTCCAAGCAAGAGCTTGCTTGTGCTCCCTCAAGACCCCTAGTGATTGTCCCTTTGGTCCTCCATCAAACTAGCAGAAATGATGGCCGGGAGTTTAGAGTTAGCTTCTAGAAAAGCATACTCTAGGTATTCAAGAAGTTGCTTCAACTCAAGTTTAAGAGGCTCTTCAACAGACGGTTTTAACCTCCCTTCTTTATTGGGCCCTATTTTTTCAAATCCTCTGCGACAAACTACTTCCTCATAGGCTTGTAGCTGAGCTTTCACTGTTTGTATCTCCACATTCTCACTCACTTCATCATCATTCACAGTTAAACTGAATTCCAACTGATCTCCACATAACAGTTCTTACATCACACTTATTACTGACTTGTCAATGCAATCAACAGTATAGCAAGTATCATCGGCGTTCAACGATTATTTCAGTGCTGCTGGAATTTTTACCACCAACTCATCTACTCCCACTCTTAAAACCAGCTTTCCATCTGTTACATCAATCACAGCTCTTGCAGTAGCTAGGAAAGGTCTTCCTAAAATCAACGGGACCTCTACATCAGCATTCATATCCAGAATTACAAAATCAACAGGAAAAATGAAATTTTCTACCTTTACTAGGACATCCTCAATGATCCCCCTAGGGAATTTGACCGAGCGATTTGCCAGCTGCAGACTCATCCTGGTAGGCTTTGGCTCTCCCAAGTTTAATTGTTTAAACAAGGAATAGGGCATCAAGTTTATGCTTGCCCCAAGGTCTACTAAAGCTCTCTCCACAGGCAGTTCACCAATTAAGCATGGAATAGTGAAACTACCCGAATCCTTGAGCTTTTGTGGCAACTTGTTTTGTAAGATAGCCGAACACTCCGCTCCTATAACTGCGGTAGAAATTTCTTCCAATCGCCTCTTGTTTGACAGTAAATCCTTTAGGAACTTGGCATATCTGGGCATCTGTGAAAGAGCTTCTACAAATGGTATGTTAAAATGTAATTGCTTAAACAAATCAAAAAACTTACTAAAGTGCTCTTTGTCTTGATCCTTTTTCAGCCGGCCCGGATATGGAATTGGAGGCTTATATGGCTAAACTGTTGATGCCTTGGTCTTCCCCTCTGCTAACTCCTTTTCCTTGACTTCCTTCTCCTTTACCTCCTTAGTAGCATGTTCCTTCTCACTACCCCCATCATGTGGTTCTTCAACTCCTTTTCTTTATGCAACCACTGGTGCCCCAATGATGTCAAATTGCAATTCTTTTCCACTCCTTAGGGTCACTGCCTTTACCTACTCCCTAAGATTAGGTTCAATGTTTCCAAGCAAAGACCCTTGAGGTCTCTCTGAGAGCATCTTAGCAATTTGACCCACTTGATTTTCCAAATTGTGTATAGAAGCCTCATGATTTCTTAGCGTAGCATCTGTTGCTTACTGACGCTACTCTGAGACCTGAATGAACTTAGCAATCATGTCCTCTAGATTGGACTTCTTTTTTATAACAGGTGGTGGTGGAGGTCTTTGGAATCCAAGCGCAGGCACATTACCCTGAGGAAATTGTGGATTACTCCATGAAAAATTGGGGTGATTGCGCTAGCCTGGATTATATGTGTTACTGTAGGGATTGTTCTGGGGTTATGTGGGATTTCCAACATAGTCAACTTGCTCATTGGTCTCTTGGATCATGGAATTGGTAGCTGAATCGACTGGATGGTATCGGGATGGCTGAGACTACGCCATCCTGTTGACCTTCATAGCAAGGGCATCCACTTTTGCAGCAATAGTGGTCATCATATCAACCTCATAAACCCCTGCTACCCTTTGCCTCAACCTACCATTACTCCACTGATGGTTGTTCTTAGCCATATTTTCAAACAGCTCTAGAGGCTCTTCAGGAGTCTTCACATTAAGTGTACCACCAGCAGTGACATCGATGGTTTGTCATGTCGGATAATCGAGCCCATTGTAAAAAGTTGAAACTTGCAGCCAGTTAGGCATTTGGTGGTGTGGGCACTGCCTAAGCAAATCCTTGAACCTTATTCGGGTTTCATGAAGGAGTTCGTTATCCAATTGAGTGAACGATGTGATATCGTTCCTCAATTTGGCAGTCTTGGATGGTGGAAAGTAAAAGTCTAGAAAAGACTCTGCCAGTTAGGCCCATGTAGTAATGGATTCCCGGTTTAGTGAACTTATCCACTGCTTTGCTTTTCCCCTCAAGGTGAAAGGAAACAACCGCAGCTTCAATGCCTCATCAGTTACCCCAATCTGTTTCACAGTGGCACAGATGTCCAGAAACATTTGAATTTGAGTGTGGGGATCTTCATCAGGTAACTCATCAAATTGACACTGGTTATGTATCAAATTCATTGTAGAGGCTTTAACTTAGAAGTTATTAGCCTCTATTGCAGGTCTTACGATACATGAACCACTGCTATCTAAAGTTGGCCTGGAATAACCAACCATAGTCCGACGTTGGTCTACCATTGCTTCATCGTTAACTCTACTGCTGTTCACAGGTTGCTCTTCCTTAGCAATTGAACTTTCTCCTCCACTCGATGATAATTCTCCCTCACCCACCTATTGCTCTTCAGTGCTCCTTAGTTTCCTTCTGAATGTCCATTCTATTTCTAGGTCGAAATCAAGAAGTTTTGATGATGAACTCCTTGTCATACACTACAAAGAACACTGAAATAAGTTAATTACCAAAAAAAAATGAAAAATGAATATGATAAATAGCAAAAGAATAAATGGTTAAATTAGTAAGCGTTGAGCTTTCTAATATACGCTGATCCTCGGCAACGGCGCCGAAAACTTGTTGATGATCGTAGTCACACAAATTAAAATAAATCCTTTCACTCTCACCTTTTCTCACGATCAAACAGGAAAGTGTACCTATCGGATTAAAGTAGTATAGAGTTCAAGTACGGATATCGTTCCCTCAGGGATCTGCGAGTACTAAAACTGACCCTAAGCCGACTATCAACTGCACAATATCAAATGAGTTTTCTTATTAAATTAAACAAAATGTTAAGAATAAGAATACTAAAAAAAATGAATTAAAATTATCAAATCCAATAATCAGCAATATACCCTTCTTTTACTACTCCTCCAATTATCATGTAACTTTGTCTCATAATAATTAATTACCAGATAATGATTATCTCTAAACCACGGGAATTCTATCACTAAGATTTTTTCTCCCGA
>JBBMOL010000782.1:0-70000 GCA_037954665.1 Laguncularia racemosa
TTTTGATTTTTTGGGGCTTCACCTTCTCCTTATTTCAAATTTTTAGTTATCTTTCATTTCTTTCCATCCCCTCAAGGAAAAATAGGTGAAATGCACACAGATACATATGGCATTGCCCAATCAATTTTCCCATCTAAAACATTACTAAAAGTTTTTATTTTTTTAAATAAAGTTTTTGTCATTTATTTCAAATAAGTAGTTTTAAACCTTTTATAATGGTTTAAAATTTTTATGTTTGCATTCATTATAATTGTTTAGAGTTAAAAAAATTAGGTTTAAATCATACCTTTAATAAGAAACAAAAATTAAATTTTTAGTGATTTCCAATGATAAATATTTAGTTATATGTACAGGAAAAAAATTGACAAGTGTAAAAAAACTTCCCCTAAAAAAATTTATATTATAAAAATATAATAAAAAAATTCTAAATTTCACAGGTACCCCCATACCTTGTAAAATCAAGAATATAAATTTTGGGGGGGTTTTTCGCATATTATAGGTTGGTTCTAAAAAATTTAGAAACCTATCCCTATAATGATGAGATTAGTGATCACATATTTTAACCACCTATTGTGTTACAGGGGGTTTCGACCCTTAGATCACTAAAAAAAGTGTATTTGAAATTAATCTTTACAAATAAAAAAAAAGTAATTTTTTTTTTATGCTTTTGACATATCCAAAAAGTTTCCTTTTTTTGCTTTATATAAAATATTGTTGAAGAAGAACATTACTATCCTTTATTAACCAACTTATTTTTTTTTTTAAAAATTAAATATTACAAGTGTGAATTCAAATTCCCTTTTTAAATTATACTACATTTATTTATTTTTTGAGACAGCAAATTTTTCAATTAGAAAAACAAAAACAAACAATACGCTTAAAAAAAATTACACAAAAAAGGGCTAGTAATTGTTTGCGGAAATAATTAGAAAAATTTTAATACTATATTTATGTACTTTAAATTTTTAAAAATTTTTAATATCTAAATTTTTTTTTTATTTTTCTTTTTTATCTTTCCGTTCGTATTTGAAATTTAATTATTCAAAAATTCACCTTCTAGGAGAAAGAAAGGTTATTGTATGCGAAGAAATTCCACAAAAGGGTTTTTAGGGGGAAAAGAAACGACTTGTGGCAGAAAATGGAGTTTTCTTTTCAAGCTGACTGCGGAAAATTAGGCATCGAAATTTCCGAGGACCACTGAGGAATAAACCCCGAATTTGGAAATTTTGACTACTTTGTAATTAAACAAATACACAACGCCTTGACGATTGGTCATTAACTTTAACCGCGTTTTTTTATTTTACAAATAATAGATAGGTACATAATTAATAATTATTTTAAAACATTATTTATTGAATGTAATTATATAAAAAAATAAATCGAAGTAGAGCTATATTTTTATGTATCACATTTCATAAAAAGTATTATTAAGAAAATATCCCAAGATCACTTATCTTTTTGTCTTTTTTTAAATACCAACTCCCCCTCCTCCTCAATCAAAAATATAACCAATTTTTGGCTTGTTTTCAAATTCTCCAAGCATTTATGCTAGATCATTGTGCATGACTGTGCTTGACGCCATTAAAAACCCCATTTCACCTCCGAATTTGAGCTTTATGATGATTTGGAACGGTTGGGATGGGCGGGCAATGATTTCATTGATGGATTACTAGTAAAAGTGAAAATTTTTTTATGCCCTTATCATCTTTTTTATTTTTTTAAATTTTTACTTTTTTTCCCTTCGTGAATCTTACTTTAGTTTAATTAAAATATTTTATATAATATTATCTTTTGTTTTTTTTTGGTTAATTAGCTGGGTGGCATACTGAAGATCACATGCACAATAATATTAAAATATAATAAGTGACAATTAGGTGTTATTAAAATAAAATGCTGTTACGACAATGTCAAAAGGTAAGTTTTTGGTTAGATAGTATCCAAAACTATGTAGTAAAAAAAAATATCATTTTTATATATCTAAAACATATGAGCGGAAAATTACAATTGAATAGTACAGTAGTAATAAAAATAGAAAAAAAAAAGTTATAATGTATCAATTATAAAGGAAGGGAAAAAATGAAAAGGGGATCATCCCAATTTTGCCCCGAGATATTGGTGCCTTAAGAGTCTTCTAGGTTCACTCAAAGCAACCTTAATATGTTTTCTCATTATCCTTTTAGTTATCATAATAATACATACAAAAACCCTAATTACAATCTACAGTAAAGAGAGATAAAAACGAGAAATGAGAGAAAGAGAGAGAGAGTTAATTTATTTAGTCATTAAGCTTAATGCCTTTTTTCTCTTATGCATTGGACAGGGTTCTATTTTAAATTGAGGCCTAACAATTTTTGGGCTCCTTGCCATTTTCCCCCGGCACCAAATTATGAACTTTTAAAAAACCATAATCAAGAATGGATGCCATTAAAAAAAAGTTCATCATAAAGTAGAAAGTACACAAGGTTTTTTAACATACGTTAGACAACTTAATACTCAATTACAGACATTAACTACACATGTTACCAATTAGACATTTTAAATCATCAAAAATCAAAAAACCCTTTTATTTGTCATATTTCTAAAAATTCCTCAAATTTATCTTTCTAGTCGTGAACAAAAATACATGATATTATATTGAAAAAATCAACTGGAAATTCCTAAAATTTACAGGTATAGACCCTCTTGGGGGGGATCTTTCAAGCGCAACATTTTTTTTTTTTCACAAGGGGCCCTTTGGGTTTGAAGATCACAATTACTTCGTTTGCTATGGAAGGCCCTGATTTCAAGGTACAAGTGGATGTTCAATAATCATTGTCTATCTACATGGAAGATTTTATTAAAGCTCTTAGATTCATTTTGGCCCCCCCCGAGTAGGGATGTTCAAGGTTTATTATCCCAATCAAAAGAGGATAGTGTCAAAATATTGTTAAGTTTGAGGCCCTTCTAATTTCATTGTTAAGTACCCCCCAATTTTTTTTTACTGTTTTTTTTTGGGTTTAAAATCTACCCTTTAAGTGATGTACAAATTCTAAACCCATTTCTTTAAAGCATGTCGTTGGTTTGCCAAACAATATGAAGCAGAATGTTTTGAATAACCTATTTTTAAACCTATCACTTCACCACGTTTTTCCCTTTCCGTAACCATCGACCCTACAATTTTCTAAACCTTTTTCTTCTAATTCCCCTTCAGTTACTAATCCTCCTTCCTCTGCCAAAACCATTCCTATCAAGAAGCTTACTTTTCAAGAAATGCAAGCTAGATGTGAAAAAATGTTATGTTTTAACTAGGATGAATGGTTTCAATAAACCATAAATGTAAAGCCCGATTTCTTACTTTGTTATGTAATGAATTGGAATCTTTAGATGACACTCCAACTGATATTCATGAGGGTTTAGAGGTGTTTTTAGAAGAAATTGTGGATGATTCAATTGCTATCAGTTATCATGCACTCTTAGGTACTCTAGTACCGTCAAACAATTCATTTCAAGGCATGATAAATAATAAAGTAGTTTCGATTTTGGTAGGTTTAGGTAGCACACATAATTTTTTGCAGATACAACTTGTCAAACATTTAAGGCTAACCATTTATCCTTTTCCTAGTTTTCAAATGATGATTGGCAATGTTAGTAAACTAGTATGTGAAGGTCAGTGTGTTTGACGCTGATATGACCATTCAAGGTATTTAGTTTTGTGAAACTTTTTATGTTTTACCAATCTAAGGGGCTAAATTGGTTTGGGGGTATAGTGGTTTCAAAGTTTTGGGCCTATTACTATTGATATACACTAAACTTTGTATGCAATTCTAACGATTAGTTTTGCCTATTACATTGATTGGAGAGAGTCTTTCGAGTGCTAATTAGATATCTCATCATCAATTATGTGCATTGTGAAGATTGATGCAATTGCTTCTTATTTCCATTTGGTGGATCAGGAAGTGGGACATTCTACTATCAGCATAGATATTACAATACTAATATTACACAAGTATTAGGTAGATTCCATCGTGTTTTTGAGTAACCTTCAACATTGCCACTAGATCGTGATATCCAACATTACATACATTTGTTTCATGGGATTTTTCCTATAAATGTTAGGTCGTAATAAATATCCCCACTTTTAGAAGATTGAGATAGAGAAACAAGTTCAAGACTTGTTGGCCTAAGGAATCATTCAACATAGTACTAGTCTTTTTTTTTTTTTCACCAGTACTATTAGTGAAGAAAAAGGATGGAAGTTGGCAATTTTACATTGATTACAAGGTCCTAAATCAAGTCATAGTTAAGGATGAATTTCTGATTTTTATTGTTGATGAGCTTTTAGATGAGTTGCTTGGAGCTTGTGTTTTCTCCAAGCTTGATTTGTGCTTTGGATATCACTAGATTTAGATGCACAAGGAAGATGTGGATAAAACAACATTTTGCACACATGAGGGACACTACGAATTTTTAGTCATGCCATCTAGTTTAAGCAATGCTTTGACTACTTTTCAAGCCAGAATGAGTAGGATTTTCAAGCCTTTCTTATGGGAATTTGTCAATCTTTTTCAATGATATACTTGTTTATAGTAAGACTATGGAACTTCATCTCAATCACTTGTCTTAGTGCTACAATTTTTTGGCTGATAACATTTTTTCTAAAAGAGAATAAGTGCTCTTTTAGGTGTGATACTATTGACTATTTGGGCCACATTGAATCTAAAGATGGTGTTCGTCCAGCCTCTACTAAGGTTGAAGCTGTTTTGAAATGGCCTTTGCCAACAACACTCAAATTGCTATGAGCTTTCTTAGGCCCTTTGGGTTATTATTGCCGCTTTGTAAAAGGATATGCCTCTTTTGTTGCCCCTTTAATAGATCTATTAAAGAAGGATAAATTTGATTAGATGGAGGTAGCTATTGTGGCCTTTACTAGGCTTAAAGCTACATTTATTTTAGCACCTATTTTAGATTTACTTGATTTTTGCAAATCATTTGTTGTTGAAAGTGATGCTTTTGGATCAGGTATTGAAGCAGTATTGTTGCAAGGGAATCAACCTATTGCCTTTTTTAGTTAGAAGCTATTAGCACATTTATATAAAGCCTCTACTTATGTTCGAGAGCTACATGCTATAGTAGAATTGGTTCATAAGTGGAGGCAATATCTTTTGGGAGCACATTTTGTGATTTGCACATATCATAGCAGTATTAAGGAATTGATAACATAGGTGGTTTAGACACCAAAGTAATAGAAGTATTTGGCTAAACTTCTTGGCTAGAACTATAAAATTGTATATAAGAGTGGTAATGAGAATATTGTAGCTAATGCTCTCTTAAGGCAACATGTTTTGGCTATCTTCTTTTTGAGTTCCTTTAGTTGATACTCTTAAACAAGACTATACTCAACTAGATGCCTTTAAGTTTATTATTACAGATTTAAATGCAGGTATACCCTTGAAATGGCAATTAAATTGGCGAAATGGGTTGCTTTATTTTAACCAATGTCTGTTGAGGATTATGTTTGACCTTGTGTTACCTATTAATAGTTGAAGTATTTAACTAGGGCCTTTACTAGATGGTTGTCTCCATTACCCATTTCAAAACGCATTTAGGAAGACATTTCTATGGATTTTATTACTTGTTTACCCAAGTCATAAAGGTATACAATAATTTTAGTAATGGTAGATTATCTTTCTGAATATTGTCATTTGGGTGCATTGGAGTCACATTTCACTACCACTAAGTTGCTTCTTTGTTTTTACACATAGTAGTCAAGCTACATAGGATGTCGAGAACTATTGTTTCAGATAGGGACTCTATTTTTTGAGCCAATTTTAGAAAGAAGTATTTCGTCATTGTAGTACTTGATTGAATTATAATAGTGCTTATCACCCTCAATCTGATGGATAGGTTGAGGTTCTTAATCATACTATTTAGTAATACCTACATAGTTTCGTTATGGAGCATCTGGGTGATTGGATCGAATTTCTACCTTGGGCAGAGTTTGCCTAAAATACATTTTTTCATGAGGAAGCCAATATGACTCCCTTTGAGATTATGTATGGTAGACTCCCTTCTTCTATTTTAACTTATGTTCAAGGTGCCTTTAAGATAGATGTTGTTGACTAAAATATTACGACTAGACAAGAAGCACTAAAGCTTTTAAAGGATCAACTATTGGCAGCATAGAATAGAACAAAGATGATAGTTGATAAACATAGATTAGAAGTTGAATTTCAAGATTTGGTCTTTGTGAAGCTCAAACCATATAGACAGGTGTCTTTATCTCATCAAGGGTTTCATAAATTGTCCAAATGATTTTATAGACCTTATAGGGTGTTGTGAAGAATTAGTTCTTATGCTTATGAAGTGGAGCTTCCCATTGACTATAAAATACACAATGTTTTGCATGTTTCAATGTTAAAAAGGGCTTTGGGTTCATAGATTCCCTCTTTAGAAGGGCCTAGTGATGCATAGGCTAATCATCCTATTTTGGAACCCCTTTCTATTCTCAATACTTGTGAGATTATCAAAGAAGGTGCAGCTATCAAATAAGTTTTGGTTCAATGGTGAGAATTATTGCTAGAGGACACTTAGGAAAACTAGGACCAATTTTAATCTACCTATCTGCACTACAATCTTGAGGATAAGGTTGTTTTTCCATGAGAGGGGAAGATGTTACAGCATATGTCAAGAGGCAAGTTATGGTTCCATGATGGCATCAAGACTATGTATTAAAATGAATATCATTTGTACTAGATCTATACATATGAGCAAGAAATTATAGTTGAATAGTAATAGTAGTAATAGAAATAGCAAAAAATAATTATAATGTATAAACTATAAAAAGAGGAATAAATAGAAAAGGAGAACATTGCTATTACTTCTCAAAAATAGTGATGCCTTAGGAGTTTCCTAGGTTCACTCGAAGCAACTCTAATCATCTTTCATCATTGTTTACTCATTCATCCTTGCAATTGATCATAATAATAGTTTAAGAGAGAGTTAATCTAATTTAGTCATTGTAGCTTTAATGCCTTTTACTCTATATGTGTTGGATTGGGCTTCTATTTGAGTTGGGGCCAAACAATTGCCCCGTGATGAAAGTTCACTAATAGAAAAATACATCTTGGCAAAATAGAAACTAATTGAATTAAGGGAAGTAGTAACATTGATAATAAAATTTTCAATTAAGCGTTATATTTGACAATTTAGAAATTTTGATAGTAGAATTAAATATCTGTATTGATATTGTTTAAAAAAAAAATCATGCATCCCATATACACCTAGCATTTGGTGGATCAGTGGTCAATTTCATATATATAATTGTTACGTGTTTTCTCAACAACTCTGGTTGACTTGCTTTATTGATGGACAGGATATTTATTAAATTATAAACATTTATTTACTTTTTGAGTTTTACAAAAAGCATATAAGCATAAAAAGGCAGGGTAAACTCTATTATAAATAAAATACCAAAATTTCACGGTCCACCAGTAATATATATAGCAAATTGTTAAACTAAGTGTTAAATTTTCATGAAATTCGGTTTAAGGAGTATATAAAAGCATCCAAACTTCAAATTGCAACTCATATGTAAATAGGCCAAGTTAAAAATGCACTCTTTTCTCATTACCTTTCTGTTCAAGTTATTTCTCGAAAAGTTTTATACTACGATTTTACAGTGGAACAATGTAAAAACATAATAAGAGTTGGATTTCTGTGATTTGACAGAAATCATATTGTACATTTGTTATTAACGATAAGCCCGAGCTTTTGTTTGGACAAATGATATTAATTAAAGCACCGATGAACCTAGGATTCTCCATATAATTATGTTTCCGCGTTTCCTTCAAGTTTGAAATCATTAGCAAATTGTCGGCTTCTACTCCATTCATTTTTTATTCCCCCATACTTTCCTCGTAGTAGGTTTTAGCATGACGAGGCTGATGGGAGCAACATTGTTAAAAAAAGAGAGACGGAGAAAAAGAAAAAAGGCTTTTTATATTTGAATAAGGTATTGGTTGCTTTTTGACTTTAATACGAATGACTTATGGTAAACCCTAGAAAGGAAAAGAAAAACATAAACCTTTATTTTATGGTCCGCCACTAAAAGACCGCACCAAGACATGCCCTAAAGCTTAGTACTGTAGGTATCCGGTGTCCTAAAAGGTTTTCCTTTCTCCTTCCCTTGTCCAGGAATTTCTCCTCAGATGAAGCCTGCCTACGGGACGTATAATTACCGGTTTCACGCGGTCTTCCACGAGGAAAACAACGCATTAGGAGTCATATAGGACTGCAACGTGTTATGTGGGAATAAATGACAATTTAATATGAATAATGTTATAGTATAGTAATTAAAAAGTGATTATATATAGTATAATTAGATATTAATTACAGTAAAATCTCTTCAATTACGATAAAAATAAGATGATAGTAAATCTTTCTTTCATGATATAGTTAGATTGGGTGCGGGTGTAAAATTATTCCACCACTCCCAGCTACTCCTATAGAGAATTTTTTTTTTTTTTTTTCAGTAGGCTATCAAAATATATCCTATATCCTACACCATATATAATTTTTAAATATAACAGCAAAGAAAACGTTTGATGTCTGAGGTCTATAAGAATGCAGGTGCCCACCATTGTAAATGCTAGTTTCATAGTCCAACAACTAAAAACACGAATACGGCCAAGTGTTAGTGTATATCTTAAACCTTTATGGAACTCCGGTTCGGAGAATGTACCAAAGAATTTCATCAAGGTTGGCTAAGTTAGCAGGACCACCAACTTTCTATGTTATGTCAGCAGATAGAGTTTAGTTTGGTCTTTTATAATTGCTCGTACCCTAAAATAATATAGAAGCCAATTATAAGTATAATTGCTTTTAGAGTTTCATTTGTATATATGTGTGTATATGTTGCTTTCATAGTGTCTTGCTGTGTTATAAAATAATATAGAAGCCAATTATAAGTATAATTTATCTAGAATCGAAAGGGATTACTCTATAATGAATTTGTTTCCATTTTACATGATTTGATTTATTTATTTATTTTTCTTTTAAAAAAAAACTTGGATGTGAGTGTTGCATGTCTTGATACTCCTTGGTAAGGAGAATCAGGAGAGAGATAGAGTTTGAGAGGCCTAAGGAGTACCTAGGTGTCGCATGGTGAAGCACTTGAGTTCATGTGTAGATTGTGGGAATTCAAGCCCTGATAGAGGCTCTTTAAAGCATGTCTTGAGTTTGCATGAAAGTTGAGTTTAAAACACGTGTGAAAATGTTGTAGGAAGTTTTTTTTTTCGATGAATAAAGCTTTCATAACTTAACAGAAAGTAAAATATGTACATAGTTTAACCAGCATACAAAATATTTGTAGACCTCTACAAGATCCACTATTTACCATAGTTCTTTTGTTTCTCCGAGCCATAACCCCTTAAGTCTTCCTGCAAAATTAGCAAAACTTGTTGAGGAGGAAAACACCATACTTGCTCATCCTCTACTCGTGTTTACACCATGGAAACCAAAAAGGGTTGCATTCACAAGGGACTACTTCAATCTTCTTCACCTTGAGCTTGGATAACTTTTCCCTACAAGCCATAATCACATTGTGAAATTTCATTTGCATCATATCAAAATGAAGAAGCAAATTATTTAACCATTTCAGAGCCCAAATTTATGCAATAAGTTAAGCCCTAATAGATGCTCCATAATTCTATGAGAAGAATTTTAGTATGTCCAACTTTTTTGCTGAAGCCAACAATCCATTTCCCTCAACTATCTTAGATGAGTCTCCCTATAGCTACATTGCAAGTATTAGTTAAGACTAAGCCCTCTATACTCAATTTAACCTAATCATCATTAGGTGATTTCCATTAGAGATCGTTACAATTGACAGCACATATTAGTTTATGACGTTGAATATGAGCCTAGTATTCATGTGATGCTTGTCTAATAATTTGACCAAGATTTCCTAGTGATGCACTAGGTTTATATAATCTTTTGTTCCAAAACCATCAAGTTTTCCACAACATAAAACCAAAATAGAAAGATCTAGGGGGTGCCTATTAGTAAAATCTTTTTTCCTCATTATGTTAATTAGTCTAATCCATTGTATAAAATCACCCTTATATCTTCATGATCTTTTGAGAAAGATTCCCAATGAGGAAAGAAATTACTTCCATTACTACAATCCTTGAAGACATGCCATAAATTTTCTAGTTGTTCTAAATAGATATGACAATGAGCAATTGGATTAATATTCCTTGCAACTAAGTTTTCTATTGTAGGGATACTATTAGTGCATAACCTCCAAATGAAAAGTTTTATTTTTGGAGGAAAAGGATTTTTCCAAATCCATTCCCAGTTTACCTCTTTACTAGTTGCATCGGCTCTAATCCAACTGTAAATATCTATTAAAGATGGTTTTACTCTTGAGTTGAAATTAAATCCTTTGAAATCACTTTTTGTTCTTCTTAATACCATAGGACTTTGTTTTTCATACTAAAATATTTGAAATGGGAAAGCCTATTCTTTCTTCATTCATTTTGTCTCCAAGATCCAACAATCAGAGACTGATAATTTATCTACTATAAAGTGTAAGGAGCCTTCTATTATCTCTTTGAGAGAAAAATTTCCTTCACATTAATCAAACCAAAAGTTTGTTTGACAACCATTATCCAATATAGATACTCACTTATCTCTTATTTGACATTGCATATCAATAATTTCTTTAGTGAGGGGGGAAAGCGTTTTTAGCTATCTTTTTCTCTAAACTTCACCATAAACATCTGTACTTATTGACGCAGCGCGGATTATCACGCACCAATAGAACCCTAAGAACCTTTTGATTTTGTAATTCCCACTCTCTTTTGAAAATACCAGCTTTCTTTTTTGTCTCTAAGTTTGTGGGACTTAATCCCCCTCTTGCCTTAGGATTAGCGACCATTTTCCAATTGATTTAATGAGCCTTTTGACCTTGTTGATTCCCATTCCATAAAAAAGTTCCTAATGATTTTTTTAAGCTTAAGCCTTAAGAGTTATTTAAGCTAGGATTTTATTCACTTACATATAATAAACTGGTAAGGACTCTAAGGTTGTCTTGGTAAGCAATAAACAACTAGCCTGTAAATACACGAGTAATATAATATATATATATAGTAAAAATGCAGCGAAGGTTAATATCGTAAATAATCTAAGAGGATTATGGGCAATTTAGTAATTCAGACGAGGACTATGAATAAGCCGTTATAAACCCTATTGACCTTTTCCCTCCCTTTGCATCTTATAGAACCCTAGAACCTTCTTGTGTGAATCCATAGAGAAGGAGACGACCCATTTTTCCACTACTAGCTTATCGGATTAAGGTAGGTATATAGATTAACGATTATATATCGTGATTTACGTATGTGTATGGTATCGTAGGGATTAATATATTAAGGTCATTTACAGATTTAGATCAATCCGTGATACGTAAGAGACGAAACAAGTGATTCACTCATCATGATAACAATTCGAGTCAAGTAAGTGTATCTACTAGTGTATTACATTATAAATTTTATTTTAGATGGATCAATTAGGTTGAATTGATTAGAAATCAAGCTAAGGGATCGATTTATGAGGTGTACAGTGAGATGCACGGCCTCCCAACATGACCGTGTTGGAACCATGTTGAAAATCCAAAGTGAATAGAGAGATACATGGTCTCTCAACACGACTGTGTTGAGACCGTATTGAAAAAAAAAAAATTTCAACACGACCATGTTGAGGTCGTGTTGATGAACAGTGAACAGAGAAATGCATGACCTCTTAACATAACCATGTTGAGACCATGTCAAAAGAGAGAGAGAGAAATGTATATGGCCTTTGGCATGGTCATGTGCCACCTTATATTCAACTACACGACTCCCAACATGACCATGTTGAGTTGAAACGTGTCTATTTTCCTTTTGATATTTATAGGAATACAATTTTAAAAATAAATAATTTGAATCATGTATAAGCTTGGAAGAATTGTGAAACTAAAAAAGTATAAGACAAGCCGAGTATTGCAAAGTCAAGTTCGTGTATACCATATTTGTTGCTTGTGCTTGATAAATTTAATTTTTGTGTGTGGGCTTAATAATATTGTAAATGAACCTGATTAAGTGTGCATGTGATTGTGAATTGTTGGGTCCAAGAAACAGAGTGTAGGTTGGTATTCTTGGGGTGGCACCCTTATGATCGATTTGTGACATTATCCTTAGTGGAGTCGTGTGCCGAAATGATCAGGGTCTTATGTGGAAGCTTGTGTTGTGAAATGTTGTGATGTGTTAGGTTGTGATATGTATTGTAAAAGATTGTAGTGTATGGACTCATGGACAGTGAGGAATACCCACTATCATATATATATATATATATGGTTATGGAAGGTTGATGTGCGAAGACTCATGAACTCATGGATAGTGTGGTATAACTACTATCATATATATTATTTTTATTATGTATGGTTGTGGAAAGTTGATGTGTGAAGAATCATGAACTCATAGACAGTAGGGAGTACCTACTATCATATATATATTATTATTATTATGTATGGTAAGAGATGCATGAGCAAAGAGGATTACCTTTGTCATATATATATATAGATATATTACTTGTGGATGGATTGTGAAAGGATGCTTATGAATGTGATGTGTGAAGATGTTCATGATGAAATTGTGTATTGGTTAAAGATTGTGAAAGACAAATAAAAATTGTGTATAAAAATTATGATGTATCATGCATGTGTTATTGCTTTTGACATGACATATGTGTGTGTATGTAGGTATGCATTATACTAGGCATCAGCTTACCCCTCGTAGGAATTTTTTTTTAGTTATAGATGTTATAGGAGAGATTGTAGGATATGTTGAAAACCTAATGGAAATAACTCAAGATTAGAAAAATGAAGAGAATATAAAGTACGTTTATTACGATGACTAGTAGATAGACTAAGAAAAGACATGTTAAATTTTTTTTATTTAGTCGTTTGAGAATTTCTATTATAAGTGATTGTTAATCACTTATGTTATTTAATTTGAGAAGAATGTTGATGACTTATTATTGGGGATGAGAAATTTCATTATTCTTTGTTATGCAATAAATGATTTATGATTATTATCAAGAATACATGAATGTGAGTATTTGGAGAATAGTGGTGATTGAGCCTTTGTGTGTCTTTAGGAAATGAGGACACGTGGTGGGCCATAGTGTACTCGAGTTTCGGGCATTATAGCTTGGGTAGTGTCAGAGCCATAGGTTAATGATCCTTAGAAGCTTAGGCTTTGGTCAAAAGAATGTAGGTTTGTGATCGTTAGAGCTTAGGTTGATGAATTTATGAACTGCATAAGTTTGATGATCTTTAGAATTAAGTGAGGATCAATAGTATAAGTCAAACAATAGAAAGTAAGTTATGATCTTTGGATGAATTAGGTATTGGATTTGTAGGATAAAGATATATATTGAGAGTGGTTAGCAAATAGGACTACTATTACTGATTTGTGAACTCCTTTCAATAATATTAAAAATGTTATGTTTAAATTTTTCATACTCTAAGGAATGTATATATATTCCTATATCGTTCCTCACTATTGTATTTTGTTTTGTAGAATGCTAGGAGACTTTCATAACCAGGATCATCCTCAGGAGCTAGAGGTGATGCTCCTAATAACAGAATGCCCCTTAGAGCTCCTCATCAGGGATAATGAGGGAATGAGGTGAATGTTGCACAAATGCTAGAGGCTATTAATACTCTAGCAGGAGTAGTGGCACAGTAATAGCAACAGATACAAGATATGCAAGTATTAAACATGAGATAGGCTTAGATGATGGGAGAGATTAGAGAGAGGCTAGCTAGAGAAATGGGTCTGGACCGTTTGGTTAGAATGTTCAGGGAATTCAGGCCTAAGGTTGATGATCCATTGAATGTTGAATAGTGGATTGATGAACTAGAAAAGACTTTTGAAGCATTGGGGACACCTGAAGATAAAAAAGGTGAAATATGTTGTATACTTACTAAGAGGCTCAGCTTCTGAATGGTGGTTGAGTATTTCCAGACTTACCATAGGGGTGATCACTTGGGATAAGTTTAAAGAAATGTTGTATGAGTAGTATTTCCTAACCACCATTAAGGACATAATGCAAGCATCATACTATAATTGCTACCAAGGAAAGAGATCAGTAGATGAATATGAGATGGAACTCAATCGCCTGATGAAGTTCATGCCACTTACATTAAGAGCTAATGAGAAGTCCATGTCACTTCGGTTTGTGTTAGGATTGGAGCCCACATTGTAGCATGAGTTAGTTGTCTTCCAACCGAAAACCTACTCGGAAGCTGTAAACAAGACAAAACTTTTAGACCGGAGTCACAAGAGAACTAACAAGATGAGAACATTGGGAATGAGAGTGGTATTGGGAAAAAGACCCATTCAGAATATTGTCACTCAAGATAAAGGAAAAAAGCCTCATACAATGCATACCGAATCTATGGTCATAGCAGCACCCTCATTCTAAGAAAAAACCTTATATGTGAGACAAAGTAACAAGTGTGGAAGATGTTATGGGCCACATGAGCTAAATGAATTTAAATGGCTAGAGGGTGCTTATTTCTCATGTGAGAAGATGGGACACAACAACAAAACCTGTTAGGAGAGGTTAATCCCATTGACATTTTGCTTCTTCTGCAAACAGATGGGTCATAGGATGGTAGACTACCTGGAAACAAAAACCAGAATGTTCAGCCAACCCTGGCATCAAGAAACCAGACTAGGACTAATAATGGTAAACCTCAACAAGCAAAGCCAAGGCAAAGGATTTCAGCACAACTATTTGCACTATAGAGACATGACACTCCAGATATAGAGACCTTAGTAGGTACATTATTAGTGAATTCTGCTGAAGCATATGTGTTGTTTGATACTGGTGCATCACATTCATGTATATCAGATGCATTTAGAAGTAAATATAATGTATGTAAAGAAATGTTGAATGTTGTATTGAGCTTAAGTACTCCTATGGTATAGGTAGGGGATTGAACTAAATATGTAAAAAGGTTTGTATAGAAGTGTAGGGTAGAATATTGTTTGCAGATCTTTTGGTGTTAGACATGACCGATTTTGATCTAATTTTGGGAATGGATTTGTTAATTAGACATCATGCAACAATATATTGTCATGATATGACCATCCATTTCAACATGCTAGAAGGAGAACAATTTAAGTTTAAATTAGAAACTTATAAACCAATAGGAATGTTAACTTATGAATAGTGGGGTAAATGTATGATGGCATCTGTAACAGTTGAAGTTGAAGAAGTGATGGAAATTGAGAGAGTAAGACTAGTGAAGGAATTTACTGGAGTATTTCCAGATGACCTACCTAGTTTACCTCCTGTAAGGGAGATTGAATTCAGCATAGATACAGTGCATAGTACGGCTCCCATATCAAAAGCCCTGTATTATATGGTGTAAACACCCCATTTTTGCCCTCGGAATCAACAATTCTCAATAATAATCAATTTTTCAATTTTTCCTAATTTTTCCCAATTTTTCCTAATTTAGCATAAAATAATAAAAATATTCAAAAAATAAAAATAAATAGGAAAACACTTCAATTTTGAAAAATGATTTCAGAAATGGCAATAATAAATAATAAACAATTTTTTAAAATTTTTGGAATTTTCAAAAAATACAAAAAATAGAAAAATCGCATTGCATATATGCAATTTGCGAAAATAAAAAAATCAGGAAAGTGGGCTAGCTCAGCTGGTCCGGACCGTGTCTAGGCGCGCGCGCAGGGGGTCGAGGTCTCGGTTTCGAATCGCGGAGGGCGCAGTTTCCGCGTTTTGTAATTTTTCGACTTATCCAGTGACACGTGGCAGCATCTGATTGGTTGGAAGAAACGCACGCGCCGGACGCGTGATCATCCCCTACCTCGAGCCCGAGATCGCCGGCGAGAAGAAAAATTCGTATTTCGGCCGTTTTGATTTGATTTTTTGCACGAATCCAACAAATCTTCAACAGAAATAAGATAAACACTATCTAATTGGAATCAAATCGCAACAAATCGTTGGATAGGCACGGATCGGAGTTGGTTTTTCAACCGAAAATCCGATCAACTTCAATCGGAGGAAATCTGAGCTTATCCAGCTCGATTTCAAACGCCTATAAATAGAGGAGGAGGTGAAGAAGCCAAATCACAGATCATAATTGCGAGAGAGAGAGAGAAAAGAGTGCAAATCGGAGGAAGTCCAAATTCGCGACCGTCGATCGGAGTTGAGCCGCCGCAAGGAGACGTTCTGGGAGTAAACCGCCACTACCATCGGACTCAGCACCCTCAAGAAGCTAGGATTCGATACTTCACCCGCCGCAAACGACCGCCGGAACGCCGTGAACGAGCCAATACCGCCGCCATGTCCGACCCGATTCGACCCGACCCGCGCACCGATCCGGATCCAGGTAAGTCGGATTTTCCAGATTTTTTATTATTATTTATTTTGTTTATTTGTTTATGTTGAATTTATTTATTATATTGTTAGCCATTTATTTATTTATATTGTCGATAAATAGGAAAATGTAGGAATTGTATTTTTCTAGGATTTAATAATGTAGAAAATAGAAAATAGAAAATAGAAAATAGGAAATAAGAAAAATAAAATAAAAATAATAAAAATGAAGAAAAATAATAGAAATATTAGAAAAAAAATAATAAAATTTTAAATTTCAAAATAGGATAGAAAATAAAATTAAGATAAAATTTTCAACAAAAAAATATAAAAATTATAAAAATCATGAAAAACTTACAAAAATTATAAAAATCACAAAAATCATGAAAAACTTATAAAAATCACAAAAATCATGAAAATCACAAAAATCATAAAAATCACAAAAATCATAAAAAATTCAAAAGAATTATAAAAGAATCGTAAAAATAAGTTTTAACACTTAGAAAAATCATTTTCATCAAATAAACTCAAAATTGATGTTTTCCCCAAAATCATTTTCAAAAATCAAAATTCAAAGTTTAGGCTTAGAATTTTTTTCAGAAAAATCCCAAAGATGTTAAAAACATAAACCAAAAGAGTTTGCAAAATTAAAATTCATCAACAAATCTAAAGGTTTTCAAAAAAAGCGAACTACGACTTGTTTGATCCTGAGTAGCAGGTACGTAGGCACCCATTTGGGTCAATCCCCCTAAAATGAATAAAAAATCATTTTCTTGAAATAAATTCAAAAACATAAAAATAACAAAGACACAATGAAACACATTTCTAAAGATGAATAATTTTAAGAGATTAGGTGGTAACCGCATAGGTTTTAATAGGTTAGCCTCCGGACCTAGAAACTCTGGTTTTCCCTTTTTCTCTTCTCACAAAAACGAGAAGAGGAAATAACGACGACTAGTAGTCCAAATTAAGACTAATCCGCTCCTTTAGTCTTAATTCAATTTTTCCCAACAACAGTTGGGTGGCGACTCCAAAAATCAAACGAAATTCCTAATTCAAGTCGAGGATCTAGATTAGATGAGCATAGGGTCTAGTTTAGATCGGATTAGGAATGGGAATTCAAAAAATTAGACTCGACAGGATGGCGACTCCACTGGGGACCCATGCCAGTAGGCTAGCCACCTGATTCTCTTCGGATTGTTATCTTTAAGAAATGTGTTTCTTTTCTGTCACTAACTTTGCAGGATTTAGTTAGATGTTTACTATGGGGTTTTTTGCATGCATATATCTGTGTGAGTAGATGCGGTCGAACCCGGACCGTCCTAGAAACCTAAGACGGGGGGCCATTGTGTAGGTTTCGGGCGAAGTGAGTTGATTCACCGTTCGGGACCGATTAGGCTACCCCACCCTATGCTTCGATATGGCCTGAGATCCATTTCTTCGAAAATGCGGGAGGCCATAGAGCTCGGGAACCAGTTAGAACCAACCTACTCGCATACATAACATCACAGAAGGTTGACAATTGAATGACAATGTATTGGTTTGTTGTTTTGTCCTTGGAGTTCAGGACTATTTCCCTGTAATGTTTTCATAGTTCTTGTTATAACTAGGCTGTTTCCTATTGTAATAGATGGCTAGCAGTGCAGTCGACCGCCTCCTCCGCAAAGAAATTCGGGTGTACAAACCTTTGGACCCAAAATTGGTACTAGACCACTGGTTTACCTTGTATAACCCAGAGGAGCAAGCTTTCATCCAACAGAAGATCGGCCCCGTCCTCTCACTGACTAAGACAGAGGCGAATTTGCCTATGGTCCGGGCCATGCTCCAGTTATGGGAGATCGAGCCCGCAGCTTTCTTCATCGGACCGCATGAGATCACCCCTACCCTGGAGGAGTATACCCAGTTGCTACAGGCTCCAGCACTGACTGATCAGATTTACACGCCAGACCTTGAGGCCGGGCCAGCCGGTACCTTCAGCAGATTACTAGGCATCCGTAAGACAGCACTCAATAAAGCCCTGGCAGACTGTAATGGGTATTGCATACGCATGGATGATCTAGAAACCTGGTTTATTGCCCGAGAAGACAATGGGGATAGAAAGGACATCCTGTGTGGGGACCCTAAGACTTACAGACAGAGAAGGGTGAACGCCTTCATCTTGACGGCCTTCGCCACTATACTATTCCCCACCGGAACTTTCTATATTCACTACCGGGTTGCAGAGCTGGTGACCCAATTCCTGGAGGGAAGATCTTACATCCCCGCTCTACTAGCTGAACAGATCCGAAACCTGAATTTTCTCAAGAAGAAGAGTCATGGCATCCTGCGCTCCAGCATCAACCTTCTGCTAATATGGTTCGTAAGCCATCTCAAGTGCTTCGGGCTGAACATGGTCAGAAAAACCCTAGCCCAACAGGTAGATCTGCTAGATTCCTGTATAGAAAAGGTGAAGTTACCCGACGACATTACCAGCCACAGTTGGGTAGACCTGCTTAGAAGCCTTAGCGTCGAAGATATTCTGTGGACAGCCAGGTGGAGTTGCTGCAATAAAATCATCTTAACCTGCAGTAATTTCCAAGCAGTACCGTTAATCGGGATCAACGGATGCATCGGATATCACCTCAACTCCATAGTCCGCCAATTCGGTACCGTCCAAGACATAGTTTATCGACCTTCACTCGAAGCAGTCACCTTTGAGTATCAAGATCCGAACTTGTTGGTAGCCGAGAAATTTGCTAAGTTGGCAGAGGTCAAAGCACTCTGGGAAGCCAGAATTGAAAGCCCGAATGTGGACCTCGGCGAACTAGATGGCGAAGTGGGAAAACACCGAGCCACCAGAGAATTTGTAATCCGCCAGCTACACCAGACAGGGGAAAGAGCATACCGGGTTCCAGACGTCACCCAGCCAAGACCAGATAAGATCAATCCAGAAACAGAGATCTACTTGGAGCAGGTCAAGGCCCGGATGGAAGTATACTTCGAAGCTGCAGACTATAAGAAAGACATCTGGAAGGGACGCTTCAAGGAATCTGACCAAAGAAACAAGGCCTTAGAAGCACAATTAGAGAAATCCCAAGCCAGGGTCAAAGAACTAGAAGCCATCATTAGTGGGAAGCCTGAGCCTCCACAACAGAAGACTAAGAGAGCTAGGAAATAGATTTTCCCTGTAATCTTTCATTCATTTATTTTGATCTTTGAACTCCAGAATTTTCAAAATTAATAAAAGTGAAGTTTTCAACATTACGTTGTCAATCAGTTGTCAACCCTTTATTTTTAGCATCCGTGTGAGCATCTGATTCGCATATTTACTAAGAAATAATAACAAAGAAAAAGCATCCATATGAGCATCTGGTTTGCATATTTACTAAAAAATAAGAACAAAGAAAAATAAATGGTGAAATAGAATTGAAGAGTTACTAACAATTAGAGATCTTTTCAAGGTCCTAAAATTTGCTTCTAAATGGTTAGCTTAACCTAAAAGCTCATAGTCACTTGCTTTAAAAACCAAAGACCTCTATAACCAACGAAAGACCCCATTCACTTCAAAAGGCCTCCTCATATCTTGATTTAGCCTCGAAACGTAAAACGTCCCAACACCCTCCAATCCTAAAAGCTGCACTTGAAGTTTCCTTTCTATCAAAAGTCATATAAACCAAACACAGATTTTTTTTGGGCACACGTTCAAAGTAGCTATGGTCAATTATCACTGAGGGTATAAAGAAGACTCTTCCAAATACTTGAGTCTTAGGCACTTAAGACCAAATCGCTTGTTCAAATTGACAACAGTACACGGGGACGCCATGAGAAGTGAAGAACATAGGCAAATTTGATAAAATGGAAGGGTATCTTTGTTTAAAAGGTTTAAGATGACAAGAGGCAAACCACGTCCCAAACACTAACCCTTAAACACTTGAGAGTTGAGTGTTATTAATGTGAGGTTTTGGACTCATTCCTTAAAGGAGGTCTATCTTGAATTTGATACGTTAAATCAAATAATGTTAGGCATTCATTTTTGTTACCCTAAACACAATCATCCTTTGACAAACAAGAGTTTCAAAATTTAACCCTACCATCAACCACCCCATGATGGAATAATTGGGAAGATAGAGACATCAATAGTGCTTGTCCTAGTTGCAATAATTCAAAATTTTAGCCATAGATAATTGAGATGAAGAGAAGTCCACATTCCGAAAAAAAATACACATGAACCACACGAAATGATCACCATTGGGCCCAAAAGAAAAGAAAAAAAAAAAGAGATAGAAAAAGAGAATGAATGAAGAAAAAATGATCAAAAAAAAAAAAACTGAAAGGGATAGAAAGAAAAGAAAAGGAAAAGAAGGGAAATGAGAGAAGCCTGAGAATGTAGCTAAACCTATAAAAAGCCCAACAACACTTGAAAATACCAAGGCCAAATACAAGAGTAGTTCAAAGATATACTACCCTTTTTGAAGACTTCTCCAAATCATTGAAAATAACTTATCTTGTGCAAAAATTGCTAGGGCAAATACTATTCTTATTCTCAAGGTTTATTGACTTACAAACCCAAGTTGAAATGACTATTCTTTCAAAATAAACCATTAACATACATTTCTGAAACCAATAACCAAAAGAGCCTAAATTGCATTACAAGTATCAAAAAGTCCTAACGGATTGATTAAAGCGTATTACTTACAAGAAAGACCATAATTTTTGGAATAGAAGTCAAGAGTGACATCTAAACCGAGAGATTATAAGGAAGTCCTCCTAGATTAAACCAATTAAAAACGAGATATCCAGTTATAAATGGAATGAGAAAATTTACTCATTGGCATTGTTTAGCCTTAAATACTGATATCCCCAAGAAAAAGATATGAGTCTTAAGTACAAGAAACCCCTCAAGAGATGATTGATTAAGCTAAGACAACACTTTTGTTTCTAAGATTAAACCAAACCCTCTGAGAAAATTGAGGCAAAAGAGTAAGTGATTATGGAGCAGTAGGGAATGCTTACCCTCTATTTGTATTTGTAGGAGCCTTGTCAGATTCTTTACTCGTTAGCAATGCTCACTAAAAAAGGAACACTTTAATATTTTGCCACATTACCCTTAGGTTTCAAAAGACAATTTTTTTTTTTTTTTGAAAATTTGCAGAAAAATTTTAGTTATCACGTGTTCAAAAGTTTAAGTCATCTTGCATTTGATTGTTATTGAAAAAAATGAATAAGATTCCCATTTAGGATATTCTTCCGTTAATAGGGTAGTCAGCCCAAAAAGGGGCACTTCCCTAGATCTCTCAAGGTTAGCCCACAGGGGGCACCTTTTTGAACCATCATTTTCGTAATAGGGTAGTCAGCTCAAAAAAGGGGCACTTCCCTAGATCTCTCAAGGTTAGCCCACAGAGGGCACCTTTTTGAGCCATTCATTTTCATAATAGGGTAGTCAGCCCAAAAAGGGGCACTTCCCTAGATCTCTCGAGGTTAGCCCACAGGGGGCACCTTTGGAGCCATCATTTTCGTCATAGGGTAGTCAGCTCAAAAAGGGGCACTTCCCTAGATCTCTCATGGTCAGCGCATAGGGGGCACTTTTTGAGGCAAAATTCAATTCCAGGTTAGTAAGCCCATAGGGGCACTTTCCTAAAACCTTGTTCTCATGGTCAGCCCATAGGGGCACTTTTTGAGACAATTCCAATCCAGGTTAGTCAGCCCATAGGGGGCACTTTCCTAAAAACTTTGTCCTCATGGCCAGCCCATAGGGGGCACTTTTTGAGGCAAAATTCAATTCCAGGTTAGTTAGCCCATAGGGGCACTTTCCTAAAACCTTGTTCTCATGGTCAGCCCATAGGGGGTACTTTTTGAGACAGGTCCAATCCAGGTTAGTTAGCCCATAGGGGGCAATTTCCTAAAATCTTTGTCCTCATGGTCAGCCCATAAGGGGCACTTTTTGAGGCAAAATTCAATTCCAGGTTAGTTAGCCCATAGGGGGCACTTTCCTAAAATCTTTGTCCTCATGGTCAGCCCATAGGGGGCACTTTTTGAGGCAAAATTCAATTCCAGGTTAGTTAGCCCATAGGGGGCACTTTCCTAAAATCTTTGTCCTCATGGTCAGCCCATAGGGGGCACTTTTTGAGGCAAAATTCAATTCCAGGTTAGTTAGCCCATAGGGGGCACTTTCCTAAAACCTTGTTCTCATGGTCAGCCCATAGGGGGCACTTTTTGAGACAATTTCCAATCCAGGTTAGTCAGCCCATAGGGGGCACTTTCCTAAAATCTTTGTCCTCATGGCCAGCCCATAGGGGGCACTTTTGGAGGCAAAATTCAATTCCATGTTAGTTAGCCCATAGGGGGCACTTTCCTAAAATCTTTGTCCACATGGTCAACCCATAGGGGGCACTTTTTGAGGCAAAATTAAATTCCAGGTTAGTTAGCCCATATGGGGCACTTTCCTAAAACCGTGTTCTCATGGTCAGCCCATAGGGGGCACTTTTTGAGACAGGTCCAATCCAGGTTAGTTAGCCCATAGGGGGCACTTTCCTAAAATCTTTGTCCTCATGGTCAGCCCATAGGGGGCACTTTTTGAGGAAAAATTCAATTCCAGGTTAGTTAGACCATAGGGGGCACTTTCCTAAAACCTTGTTCTCATGGTTAGCCCATAGGGGGCACTTTTTGAGACAGGTCCAATCCAGGTTAGTCAGCCTATAGGGGGCACTTTCCTAAAACTTTGTCCTCATGGTCAGCCCATAGGGGGCACTTTTTGAGGCAAAATTCAATTCCAGGTTCGTTAGCCCATAGGGGGCACTTTCCTAAAATCTTGTTCTCATGGTTAGCCCATAGGGGGCACTTTTGAGACAAGTCCAATCCAGGTTAGTCAGCCCATAGGGGGCACTTTCCTAAAAACTTTGTCCTCATGGTCAGCCCATAGGGGGCACTTTTTGAGGCAAAATTCAATTCCAGGTTAGTTAGCCCATAGGGGGCATTATCCTAAAACCCCCCCCCCCCCCCCCCCCCCCCCCCCCCCCCCCCCCCCCCCCCCCCCCCCCCCCCCCCCCCCCCCCCCCCCCCCCCCCCCCCCCCCCCCCCCCCCCCCCCCCCCCCCCCCCCCCCCCCCCCCCCCCCCCCCCCCCCCCCCCCCCCCCCCCCCCCCCCCCCCCCCCCCCCCCCCCCCCCCCCCCCCCCCCCCCCCCCGGGGGGGGGGGGGGGGGGGGGGGGGGGGGGGGGGGGGGGGGGGGGGGGGGGGGGGGGGGGGGGGGGGGGGGGGGGGGGGGGGGGGGGGGGGGGGGGGGGGGGGGGGGGGGGGGGGGGGGGGGGGGGGGGGGGGGGGGGGGGGGGGGGGGGGGGGGGGGGGGGGGGGGGGGGGGGGGGGGGGGGGGGGGGGGGGGGGGTTTGTTAGCTCAAAAGGGGCACTTCCTAATCTGTCCACATGGTCAGCCATAGGGGGCACTTTTTGAGGCAAAATTCAATTCCAGGTTAGTTAGCCCATAGGGGCACTTTCCTAAAACCTTGTTCTCATGGTCAGCCCATAGGGGGCACTTTTTGAGACAATTCCAATCCAGGCTAGTCAGCCCATAGGGGGCACTTTCCTAAAATCTTTGTCCTCATGGCAGCCCATAGGGGGCACTTTTTGAGGCAAAATTCAATTCCAGGTTAGTTAGCCCATAGGGGGCACTTTCCTAAAACCTTGTTCTCATGGTAGCCCATAGGGGGCACTTTTTGAGACAGGTCCAATCCAGGTTAGTTAGCCTATAGGGGGCACTTTCCTAAAATCTTTGTCCTCATGGTCAGCCCATAAGGGGCACTTTTTGAGGCAAAATTCAATTCCAGGTTAGTTAGCCCATAGGGGGCACTTTCCTAAAATCTTGTCTCATGGTCAGCCCATAGGGGGCACTTTTTGAGACAAAATCAATCCAGGTTAGTTAGCCCATAGGGGGCACTTTCCTAAAAATCTTTGTCCTCATGGTCAGCCCATAGGGGGCACTTTTTGAGGCAAAATTCAATTCCAGGTTAGTTAGCCCATAGGGGGCACTTTCCTAAAACCTTGTTCTCATGGTCAGCCCATAGGGGGCACTTTTTGAGACAAGTTCCAATCAGGTTAGTCAGCCCATAGGGGGCACTTTCCTAAAATCTTTGTCCTCATGGTCAGCCCATAGGGGGCACTTTTTGAGGCAAAATTCAATTCCATCGGTTAGTTAGCCCATAGGGGGCACTTTCCTAAAATCTTTGTCCACATGGTCAGCCCATAGGGGGCACTTTTTGAGGCAAAATTCAATTCCAGGTTAGTTAGCCCATATGGGGCACATTCCTAAAACCGTGTTGTCATGGTCAGCCCATAGGGGGCACTTTTTGAGACAGGTCCAATCCAGGTTAGGGATTTAAGCCCATAGATGGGGGCACTTTCCTAAAACTTTGTCCTCATGGTCAGCCCATAGGGGGCACTTTTTGAGGAAAAATTCAATTCCAGTTAGTTAGCCATAGGGGGCACTTTCCTAAAACTTTATCTATGGTTAGCCCATAGGGGGCACTTTTTGAGCAAGATTCCAATCCAGGTTAGTTAGCCCATAGGGGGCACTTTCCTAAAAACTTTGTTCCTCATGGTCAGCCCATAGGGGCTGGCATATCCATTTTTGAGGCAATATTTCAATAAATTTCCCGGTTGTTAGCCCATAGGGGGCACTTTCCTAAAATCTTGTTCTCATGGTAGCCCATAGGGGGCACTTTTTGAGACAAGTTCCAATTCCAGGTTAGTCTAGCCCATAGGGGCACTTTCCTAAAAACTTGTCTCATGGTCAGCCCATAGGGGGCACTTTTTGAGAGCAAAATTCAATTCCAGGTTAGTTAGCCCATAGGGGGCATTTCCTAAAAACTTGTCCTCTCATGGTCAGCCCATAGGGGGCACTTTTTGAGCAAATTCATGTCCAGTTAGTTACCATAGGACCTTCCTAAAAGTCTTGTCCCATGTGCATGGGGGCACTTTTTGAGGCAAAATTCAATTCCAGGTTAGTTAGCCCATAGGGGGCACTTTCCTAAAATCTTTGTCCTCATGGTCAGCCCATAGGGGGCACTTTTTGAGGCAAAATTCAATTCCAGGTTAGTTAGCCCATAGGGGCACTTTCGCTAAAACCTTGTTCTCATGTCAGCCCATAGGGGGCACTTTTTAGACAGGTCCAATACAGGTTAGTTACCCATAGGGGGCACTTTTCTAAGAAACTTTGTCCTCATGGTCAGCCCATAGGGGGCACTTTTTGAGGCAAAATTTAATTCCAGTTAGTTAGCCCATAGGGGCACTTTCCTAAAACCTTGTTCTCATGGTCAGCCCATGGGGGCACTTTTTGAGCAAAGGTCAATCCAGGTTAATAGCCCATAGGGGGCACTTTCCTAAAATCTTTGTCCTCATGTCAGCCCATAGGGGGCACTTTTTGAGGCAAGATTCAATTCCAGGTTAGTTAGCCCATAGGGGCACTTTTGGGCAAAACTAAGTTCTCAGGTTAGTGCCCATAGGGGGCACTTTTTAGAGACATGTCCATCCAGGTTGGTCAGCCCATAGGGGGCACTTTCTGAAAACTTTGTCCTCATGGTCATGCCCATAGGGGGCAATTTTGAGGCAAAATTCAATTCCAGGTTAGTTAGCCCATAGGGGGCACTTTCCTAAAACCTTGTTCTCATGGTCAGCCCATAGGGGGCACTTTTTGAGACAGGTCCAATTAAGGTTAGTCAGCCCATAGGGGGCACTTTCCTAAAAACTTTGTCCTCATGGTCAGCCCATAGGGGGCACTTTTTGAGGCAAAATTCAGTTCCAGGTTAGCTAGCCCATAGGGGGCACTTTCCTAAAATCTTTGTCCTCATGGTCAGCCAATAGGGGGCACTTTTTGAGGCAAAATTCAATTCCAGGTTAGTTAGCCCATAGGGGGAACTTTCCTAAAACCTTGTTCTCATGATCAGCCCATAGGGGGCACTTTTTGAGACAGGTCTAATCCAGGTTAGTCAGCTCATAGGGGGCACTTTCCTAAAGATCTTTGTCCTCATGGTCAGCTCATAGGGGGCACTTTTTGAGGCAAATTCAAATCCAGGTTAGTTAGCCCGTAGGGGGCACTTTCCTAAAAATCTGTTCTCATGGTCAGCCCATAGGGGGCACCTTTTGAGACAAATCCCGTCAAAGGTTAGTCAGCCCATGAGGGGCACTTTCCTAGATTCTCCCGATTAGTCAGCTCTTGAGGCACTTTTCGGAAACACCCTTCCCAAACAGTTGCTAGTCTAACAAGACCCTTCTGTTGACAGGTAGCCAGCTCATAAGGGCGCTTCCTATGTAAATTTTCTTTCCAAGGTTACAAGTCTGATAAGACGCTTCCTATCATCATTTCTCATATATCCCTACTCAATGCTTGAGATGTGTCCTGTCACCAACTAGTTAGCCCATAAAGCACTTTTTGGAGAGGGGACATTACCTTGAATTGTTAGGAACATCTTCAACCGTAGGATTATCAGCTCTTGGGGCATTTTCCTACTAAAACCTAATTCAAGAGGTCAAAAATGGCGTCTTTTGTTTTGTCTTTGTAGTTAAGTTTTTCAAACTTTACCACAAAGAGGGGCAGCTGTAAACACCCCATTTTTGCCCTCGGAATCAACAATTCTCAATAATAATCAATTTTTCAATTTTTCCTAATTTTTCCCAATTTTTCCTAATTTAGCATAAAATAATAAAAATATTCAAAAAATAAAAATAAATAGGAAAACACTTCAATTTTGAAAAATGATTCCAGAAATGGCAATAATAAATAATAAACAATTTTTAAAAATTTTTGGAATTTTCAAAAAATACAAAAAATAGAAAAATCGCATTGCATATATGCAATTTGCGAAAATAAAAAAATCAGGAAAGTGGGCTAGCTCAGCTGGTCCGGACCGTGTCTAGGCGCGTGCGCAGGGGTCGAGGTCTCGGTTTCGAATCGCGGAGGACGCAGTTTCCGCGTTTTGTAATTTTTCAACTTATCCAGTGACACGTGGCAGCATCTGATTGGCTGGAAGAAACGCACGCGCCGGACGCGTGATCATCCCCTACCTCGAGCCCGAGATCGCCGGCGAGAAGAAAAATTCGTATTTCGGCCGTTTTGATTTGATTTTTTGCACGAATCCAACAAATCTTCAACAGAAATAAGATAAACACTATCTAATTGGAATCAAATCGCAACAAATCGTTGGATAGGCACGAATCGGAGTTGGTTTTTCAACCGAAAATCCGATCAACTTCAATCGGAGGAAATCCGAGCTTATCCAGCTCGATTTCAAACGCCTATAAATAGAGGAGGAGGTGAAGAAGCCAAATCACAGATCATAATTGCGAGAGAGAGAGAGAAAAGAGTGCAAATCGGAGGAAGTCCAAATTCGCGACCGCCGATCGGAGTTGAGCCGCCGCAAGGAGACGTTCTGGGAGTAAACCGCCACCACCATCGGACTCAGCACCCTCAAGAAGCTAGGATTCGACACTTCACCCGCCGCAAACGACCGCCGGAACGCCGTGAATGAGCCAATACCGCCGCCGTGTCCGACCCGATTCGACCCGACCCGCGCACCGATCCGGATCCAGGTAAGTCGGATTTTCCAGATTTTTTATTATTATTTATTTTGTTTATTTGTTTATGTTGAATTTATTTATTATTATTTATTATATTGTTAGCCATTTATTTATTTATATTGTCGATAAATAGGAAAATGTAGGAATTGTATTTTTCTAGGATTTAATAATGTAGAAAATAGAAAATAGAAAATAGGAAATAAGAAAAATAAAATAAAAATAATAAAAATGAAGAAAAATAATAGAAATATTAGAAAAAAAATAATAAAATTTTAAATTTCAAAATAAGATAGAAAATAAAATTAAGATAAAATTTTCAACAAAAAAATATAAAAATTATAAAAATCATGAAAAACTTACAAAAATTATAAAAATCACAAAAATCATGAAAAACTTATAAAACTTATAAAAATCACAAAAATCATAAAAATCACAAAAATCATAAAAAATTCAAAAGAATTATAAAAGAATCGTAAAAATAAGTTTTAACACTTAGAAAAATCATTTTCATCAAATAAACTCAAAATTGATGTTTTCCCCAAAATCATTTTCAAAAATCAAAATTCAAAGTTTAGGCTTAGAATTTTTTTCAGAAAAATCCCAAAGATGTTAAAAACATAAACCAAAAGAGTTTGCAAAATTAAAATTCATCAACAAATCTAAAGGTTTTCAAAAAAAGCGAACTACGGCTTGTTTGATCCTGAGTAGCAGGTACGTAGGCACCCATTCGGGTCAACCCCCCTAAAATGAATAAAAAATCATTTTCTTGAAATAAATTCAAAAACATAAAAATAATAAAGACACAATGAAACACATTTCTAAAGATGAACAATTTTAAGAGATTAGGTGGTAACCGCATAGGTTTTAATAGGTTAGCCTCCGGACCTAGAAACTCTGGTTTTCCCTTTTTCTCTTCTTACAAAAACGAGAAGAGGAAATAACGACGACTAGTAGTCCAAATTAAGACTAATCTGCTCCTTTAGTCTTAATTCAATTTTTCCCAACAACAGTTGGGTGGCGACTCCAAAAATCAAACGAAATTCCTAATTCAAGTCGAGGATCTAGATTAGATGAGCATAGGGTCTAGTTTAGATCGGATTAGGAATGGGAATTCAAAAAATTAGACTCGACATATGGCATTTGTAGAGTTGAAAGAATTAAATGATCGAATACAAGAGCTGTTGAAAAAGAAGTTTATTAGACCAAGTGTCTCACCTTGGGGTGCACCGGTATTATTTGTGAAGAAGAAAGACAACATCATACGGTTATGTATAGAGTACCGAGAGTTGAATAAGGTCATAATTAAAAATAAATACCCTCTCCCAAGGATTGACGACTTGTTTAATCAATTACAAGAAGCTCAGGTCTTCTCAAAAATAGACTTGGGATCCGGATACCGTTAATTGAGGATCAAGGAGGAAGACATCTAGAAGATCGCTTTCAGAACTAGATATGAGCATTATAAGTTCCAAGTAATGATGGACTCACAAATGTACTAGCAGCTTTCATGGATTTAATAAACCGCATATTCAGGAATACTTTGATAAGTTTGTCTTCGTGTTAATAGATGATATTTTAATATACTCTAGAAATGAAGAAGAACACAAGCAATACTTGGGGGTAGTATTGAGCAGATTGCAAGCAGAAAAGTTGTACATTAAGTTTAAGAAGTGTGAGTTCTAGTTGAAGCAAGTCACCTTTTTAGGACATGTGATTAGTAAGGATGGATTATCTGTAGATTCTGAGAAGATAAGAGTCGTAAATGAAAGGCCCAGGTGAAAGACCATAACAAAAATTAGAAGCTTCTTAAGGTTAGTAGGATACTATAAAAGATTTGTGGAATGATTCTCCAAACTGGCAACTTTTTTTGACCAAGTTGACTAAAAAAGGAGTAAAGTTTGTATGGGATGATCGATGTGAAGCAACCTTCATGACATTAAAGGAGAGATTGACTTTTACACTTGTACTTGCACTACCAGTCATGGTGAAGAATTTGTGGTGTATAGTGACGCCTCTATATAAGGGTTCGGATGTGTGTTAATGGAGAATGATAGGGTGATTGCATACGCATTTAGATAGTTGAAGCCTTATGAGAAGAATTACCTAACACATGATCCGGAATTAACAGCCATGGTATTTGCACTCAAGTTATGGAGACATTATTTGTATGGGGAGAAGTACAGAATATATAGAGATCACCAAGCCTCAAGTACTTCTTTACCTAGAAGGAACTAAATAAGAGGCAAAGATGCTGGCTAGAACTGATAAAAGACTACGACTTAGACATCTAATACCATCCCAGAAAGGCTAACGACGTTGCTAATACACTTAGTAGAAAGAAGCATGGTAATTTAGCAACGATGATCACAACTCAAACAAGAATATTAGAAGATATGTAGAAACTAGATTTAGAGATTGTTACTCAGGAAGTTGGAGCTAGACTTGCCAGTTTACGAATACATCCAGTATTAATTGACAAAATAAAAGCTGCACAAGTTGAAGATGTAGGCATATAAGAAATAAAGAAAAGAATGGAAGGGGAAAAGCTGTAGAGTTCAATGAAGATGCAAAGGGGGTGTTGAGATAAGGTCACAGGCTATGTGTGCTAAGTATAGATGAACTGAAGAAAGAGATATTGAAGGAGACATACTATTCTAGGTACTCTATATACCCTGGAAATATCAAGATGTATAAAGACTTGAAGAACCATTATTGGTGGAGGAATATGAAGAGAGAAGTGGCTGATTATGTATCTAAGTGTATGACCTACCAACAGATCAAGATAGAACATTAGAGACCCACTGGCATATTACAACCTTTACCTATACCAAAATGGAAATGAGAACATGTGACCATGGACTTTATCACAGCACTATCCCCATCTGTGACTAAATTGAACATAGTTTTGGGTAATTTTTTGATCGGCTTACAAAATCGACACACTTCATACCAATAGGTACTGGGTATAAACTAGAAAAGCTGGCATAAATTTACATCAAAGAAACTGTAAGGTTGCATGGGATACCAATCTCCATAATGTTAGATAGAGATATGAGATTTGTAGGAAGGTTTTGGAATAGTCTACACAAAGCTTTGGGGACAAAACTACAATTTAGTACGATTTTTTACCCATAGACGAATGGTTAGTTAGAGCAAACAATTTAGATATTAGAGGATATGTTGAGGGCGTGTGCATTAGACCTTGGTGGAAATTGGGATGAAGATTTGCCCTTAGTAGAATTTGCCTAAAACAACAATTATCAAGCTATTATCCAAATGGCACCATATGAGGCGTTGTATAGAAGAAAGTGCCGATCGTTGTTACATTGGGATGGGGTGGGTGAGAAATAAATATTGAGACCTAATCTAGTGCAAGATGCAATAAACAAAGTGAAATTGATCAAGCAAAGAATGCAGTTAGCCTAAAGCTACCAAAAATCATAAGCAGACAAGAGAAGATGTCCATTAGAGTTTCAGGTGGGAGATCATATGTTGTTGAAGATTTCACCTACGAAGGAGAGAATAAGATTTAGACTAAGGGGGAAATTGAACCCTAGATATGTGGGACCCTTTGAAGTCTTAGAGAAAATTGGACCAGTGACATACAGACTGGCATTGCCATTAAGTTTGGCTGGAGTATACAATGTATTTCACATTTCTATGCTAAGGAAATATGTCCCAAAGCTAGATCAAATCACTACACTAAAACCTCTACAAGTGCAGCCAAGTCTCACAACAGTGGAGAGACCTATCAAAATTGTGGATACTAAGAGCAAACTTTGAGAAGACGGGTTATCAAGTATGTTAAGGTGCAATAGAGTAATCAAACCGAAAGAAAAGCAACTTAGGAATTAGAAGAAGAGATGAGAAGAAGATACCTAGAACTCTTTAGTGATCTAGGTAATTTTCGAAGACGAAAATTCTTGTAAAGGGGGGAGAATGTAAATACATGAGTAATATAATATAATATATATAATAAAAATGCAACTAAGGTTAATATCGTAAATAATCTAAAAGGATTGGGAGCAATTTGGTAATTCGGACGAGGGCTATAAATAGGTCGTTATAAACCTTATTGACCTTTTCCCTCCCTTTGCATCTCACAAAACCCGAAAACCTTCTTGTGTGAGTCCTTCAAGAAGGAGACGACCCCTTTTTCTACCACTAACTTGTTGGATTAAAGTAAGTATATAGATCAACGATTATGAATTGTGATTTATGTATGTATATGGTAGCGTAGGGATTAACGTATTAAGGTTATTTACAATTTTAGATCAATCCGTAATATGCAAGGGTCGAAACAAGCGATTCACTCATCACGATAACAATTCGGGTCAAGTAAATGTATCTACTAATGTATTACATTGTAAATTTTATGTTAGATGGATCAATTAGGTTAAATTAATTAGAAATCGAGCTGATGGATCGATTTACGAGGTGTACAGTGAGATACACGACCTCCTAACATGATAGTGCTGGAACCATGTTGAAAACTCAAAATGAATCGAAAGATACACAGCCTCCCAACACGACCATATTGGAACCATGTTGAAAATCCAAAGTGAATAGAGAGATACATAGCCTCTCAACACGACCATGTTGAGACTGTGTTGGAAAAAAAAAATTCAATACGACCTCTCAACATAACCATGTTGAGGTTATGTTGATGAATAGTGAACATAGAGATACATGACCTCTCAACATGACTATATTAAGACTATATTGAAAAAAAAAAACATTATAGTGAATAGAAAGATACATGACCATGTTGAGACCATGTTAAAAAAAAGAGAGAGAGAGAAATATATGCAGCCTTTAGCACGATCATGTATCACCCCATATTTAACCACACGACTCCCAACATAACAGTGTTGAGTTGAAATGCGCCTATTTTCCTTTTGATATTTATAGAAATACAATTCTAAAAGTAAATAATTTGAATCATGTAGTCTTAGAAGAATTGTGAAGCTAGAAAAGTACAAGACAAACTGAGTTTTGCAAAGTCAGGTACGTGTATACTATGTTTGTTGTTTATGCTTGATAAATTAGATTTTTGTATGTGGGCTTAATAATATTGTAAATGAACCTAATTGAGTGTACATGTGATTGTGAATTGTTGGGTCCAAGAAATCAAGTGTGAGGTGGTGTTCTTGGGTGGCACTCCAATGATTAATATGTAATGTTGTCCCTAGTGGAGTTGTGTACCAAAATGATTCGGGTCTTATGTGGAAAGTTGTATGTAAAAAGTTGTGTTGTGAAATGTTGTGATTTAGAAGGTTGTGACGTGTATTGTAAAAGGTTGTAGTATAAGGACTCATGGATAGTGGGGAGTACCAGCTATCATATATATATATATATTATGTATGGTTGTGGAAGGTTGATGTGCGAGGATTCATGGACAATGTGGTATAACCACTATTATATATATTATTTTTATTATATATGTTTGTGGAAGGTTGATGTGTGAGGACTCATAGACTCATGGATTGTGAGGAGTACTCACTATATATATATATATATATATTGCTTGTGGATGAATTGTGAAAGGATGTTTATGAATATGATGTATGAAGATGTTCATGATGAGATTGTGTATCGGCTAAAAATTGTGAAAGATAAATAAAAATTGTGTATGAATATTATAATGCATCTTGCATGTGTTATTGCTTTTGGCATGGCATGTGTATATGTATTGTACTAGGCATTAGTTCACCCCTCATGGGAATTTTGTTTTTAGTTACAGATGTTATAGGAGAGATTGTATGATATGTTGAAAACCTGGGGGAAATAACTCAAGATCAGAATAATGAATAGAATATAGAGTACGTCTATTACGATGATTAGTAGATAGACTAAGGAAAGACATGTTAAATTTTTTTTATTAGTCATTTGAGAATTTCTATTATAAGTGAATGTTAATCGCTTTCGCTGTTTAATTTGAGAAGAATATTGATAATTTATTATTGAAGATGTGGAATTTTATTAATGTTTGTTATGCAGCGAATGATTTATGATTATTATTAAGAGTACATGAATATGGATATTTGGAGAATAGTGGTAATTAAGTATTTACGTGTTTTCAAGAAATAAAGACGCATGACATATCATAACGTATTTAGGTTTTGGGGTGTTATATAGCCATATTAAGATTTCTCGCTTTCCAACCGCTAAGCTTCTTTTGAGCTTTTTCAATTATAGGTTTAACTAGGATATGGAAGGTGTCTTACCTTGGTAATGCGGATAACCCAAGTTCGTTCCAAAATTGTCTACCATCTTGTAACCAGAAAACTTTGCTAAGAACCTTTTTTCATCCTCTATTATATTTTGTGAGAATAAAATAGAATATTTAGCATTATTCACTTTTAATCCCGACAAAGAATGGAAATCTTCTAATACTTTTTGTACGGTATTAAGATTTTCTTGGTTTGCTTCCGCAATGAAGGCCGCAACATCAGCAACCATGACATGAGACAATTTCAACGAACTACCTCTAAGTTGGAAAGAAGACCAGTGGCCTTCCCGTAGCTCCTTTGAAATCATTCTACTTAGAATTTCTGTCCCCATGATCAAAAGACAAGGAGATAAAGGATTTTCTTGTCTTAAATCCTCGACCGAGAAGAAAAACTGGTAGAGGATGTCCATTCACCATTATTTCAATTGAGGTAGAGCTAATACAATTAGATATTTAACTTTCTACAATTGTCTGGAAAGTTTAGGCTAGTCAAAGTCCAATATATGTAAACCCATTCCACAGAGTCATATACCTTTTCTAAGTCTACTTTGATCAACATCCATTTTTTCTTAGCTTTTTTCTCGTGGCAACTGTGTAGTATTTCATTAACAAGAATTATGTTATTAGCTGCCTTCCTTCCAAGAATAAAACTGATCAGGCTTGGATGAATAGTATTATCTAGATATTTCCTAAGACGACTAACCAGTAATTTCAACAACTCTTCGTATAGTGTTGTATATAATCCTATTGGCGTAAGTTGTCTCAATGATTCAATTGGACCTTGCTTTGGAGTTAGCATTAATTGTGTCTGATTCAGTTGCCAAGAAATCGCCCCTTCATTGCAACAATGCAAGATTAAAACTTCCATAGATTCATGAATAAAATCTCTAACATTTTCTATAAAAAGAAAGCGTGAAGCCCATCCTTCCAATCTCTTCCCTCGTTATTGTTTGGGTAAGTCGAGGAGCACATTGTCTTAAGTTGGCAAATAGAATTTTCAGTACCAGGAGGTCATATTTAGTTTCTCTTTTGTAATTACTTGCAGCATAAATTATCTAATATATGCATTACCTTTGGCATTTCACTTGTAAATACTCTCCATATATTCTTTTATAGTATATTACCAATTATGATTTATGAAAGCTATGTAGAAACCGAGTAGAATCAATTGTGAAAATAACTGCTTTGTGATCGAGAAAAACCTTTTTTTTATATGATTTACATTATAATGAATTTATTTTAATCTTGTAGGTACCTGATTTTTAACCTAAAATTTAGGGTCTTCCACATAAAATCCATATACCTTTTTCTCTTTCCTTTTTCTTTGTTTTGCCCTTAGTTGTATGACTTCCTCTTATGGGTGACTAAATTTGAGCTAGTCATCCTATATTTTACAATACAAACTATATAACAAATGTTGAAGTATAAAATATAAAAGTCCATGCATATGGTTGGCTTTTTAAGATACAACTCTATCAACCTTGAAATGATACTACATAATTATAAATGAATTTAAAATATGAATCAACATTTTATTCTGTTTATGTGATTTCTTTTAATTTATATCCAAACTCTATCTATCCATCTTGATTTTCAAAACACAAACTATATATAATGATTGTTATAGTGTAAAAAATATAAAAGACCTAACAAAAGACCAAATAAACACTTCCTAAATCATATAAAAAGCTTGGCCGGCCTTCATGTCTTATTTAATGATCTGGGTTTTGAGTTTTGATCAAATGGTCTTGAATATTACTTAGCCGCTTCTTGGCGATCAACCGGCTTCATCCTCTAAACGATGAAATCTCCCATGACGTCCTCAAGACAGAGAAAAGTGCAAATGGTAGCTAGCTAGCTGCCTGCATTAAATATTTCAATGGCACATGTGATCCGATTGTAACGCAGATAAAGACAACACTTGAACACGAGAAATTTAATCTGATCCCGGTATATCTGTGCACAATTGTACATACGATTTATAAACTCAAAGGCTTTTAATCTACCATCCAATTTCCAAAATTAGCAAGGTTTAAAATATTTCGAAGTACGGGCATTATCCCCATTAGGTAATCCATAAGACACGCTATCACGTCCTATAAAATAAAACATCATTTGACCATTATATGTTAGATTGTCATGCCGTGCCACATGATGTTTAGCAATTGATATTATAAGTCCTCTACAATTATTACATTTCACCTACGTAGATTATATACATAGAATACTCCGAGTGCGTGTTAGTAGATAGCATTAAAATGGAAATAAATGTCACTTTTGACCATTTAAATTGGACCAAATCAAAATTCCTTGATGCTATCGCGTATTCAATAGATAATAAATTGTCAATATACTTTAGGCTTTAGGTAAGGGAGATAAATTGTCTAGGGCAATTAGGTCAGTTGTTGAAGTGCTGCTTTCCAAGATATTAATTGACACACAAACTACGTAGTTAGTTAGTATAATTAATATGGTACAATAGTTCAGTGACCAAACAACTACCAACGCCCTTCGAATCAAAGAGAACTTGGATAATTCGGTTTGTAATTGCATATGAAGTCTTGTTGGCCGATAAATTTTATATCCGATTGAATTTCTATTTATTACTTTTAACATTTATGTTTATTCTATAAATACGTGCACGACATGGCTAGAAAAAAATATTAATATTTGTAAAACTTTTAACTTATTAAAAACGTAAACCTATTTTGAATTAAAAACTATTTGTTAATGGGATGAGTACATGAGACGTTTTCTATATGTTTAATGGGAGTCAGCAAAGTTGCTTATATTTTTTTTAAGTTAGTCATTTAAGTATTTTATGTTTGAGCTATATTTTAAGTAAATTATTTAATTCTCTATATTTATATTTAAATTTAATTAAATCTTTTATATTTTAAGTTGGCTACGGATGTTTTTGTTTTAAAAGCGAACTTATGTGGAGAAACAATTGTTTAATTGATGGTCAATAAATAAGTATGAATAGGAAGACATAAAGTTATCTTATCAAGGCATCTCATTCGTACTAATCTTTCCTCTTATTGAATTTGAGGTCTAGTCCTATCGATTTTTCATGAAAGTAATATATCAAAGCTGAATTATAGTGAGGGTGGATATTTTTGGCCATCTGATTATTTTTTTTCATTCATGTATTTACTTATATAAGTAAATGGTGATGTTTATATGCTATATAATTAAGCCATGTCCCATGTAAGACCAACCTATGCAACCCATTATTGACCTTTCTACGTTTTTATTACTTCTAATGATTAAATCTACAAATATGTCTACATATGATCTGATCATTCCAAATCTATAATAACATTGAAAAAACACATTCCTCAATTCTAACTTTGAACGTGTGTGAATTGGTGATGTAATTTTACCATGTCATAAATATTTTAACGCTTAAAACAATTACAAATATTATTACCATATTCTTAATATATCGTTTCATTAATTGTTTCATATCCTTATAAATGTTTTAAATCTATATTTGCTTTTAATAAATCATACAGTATTATATCTATTTTAATGGGTTGTGCCACAAATCATTAATCCTGCTTTTTTATGATTTTATTTACAGGATAGACATACTCTAAACTAAAAGGTCAAAAAGACAATAAGTTTGAAAGCAATTAACTTGCTGATAATATAGCGGCTCACATACCCAAAAATTTACACATTTTTACTGCCCTTTTAGCATTACTTGAAGAAATTGATAAAAAATTTCACTCTCCAAGACCATCTTGGATGTTATCGCTCCACCACAATCTCTTCCACATGGAATGAACATATAACACTCTAGATAGTTGCTTACTGAAATTCATAATAATAAATAATTTTCTCAATTACTTTAAAACTTATATTTCTTATAAATACTTACTTATCCAATTTAACATAATTTAAGAAAGTCTATAAAAATGAACATAACAATCAAGTATCTCCAAGCATTTGATACTAGGATAAATATTTCAATAATAAATTAAACTAACGTAAATATCACATTTGATGCTTAAACTTTGTCAATTTTTATAATCAATTAACTAAAATTTAAAAATATCAATTTACTATTTACAAACTTTTCAAGATTATTTATAATATCTAAATGAGGTAGTTGATTATATAAATAGTAAAATTGAGGTAGTAAATTATAAAAATGAACAAAAGATAGATAAGTAATTGTAAAAATAGGTAAAGTTTAGGTATTAAATTGATACTTTGAAACTTTAGGTAGTTAATTATAACAATTGGCATCATTCAAGTTATAGAGTGCTTTTACAATATGAAGGAATCAGAGTTATGTAAGCGTAATGGGTTACATAGGCCAATCTATTTAACTTGCTCTTTTCTTTATCATTTATTATTATTATTATTATTTAGGTATACCATAACCCGCGGGTTAAAGCAAGCTAACCCACTACGAGTTGGGTTGGCGTGGGAAACCGTTAAAACTATTATTAAAAAAAGAACAATGGAATAATTAATTATTCATGTATGACCCTTTTTTCATATACCACTTTTATGTTGTCCAGAGTAATTAATTACTTTTGGCACATAGAAGCTATGTAAGGAACTCTTATTAACACACATTAATTATCTATTGTGGATAAAGTTATTATACATTCCTTTTTAAGCTCCATATTTCTATTAAAATATAAATGTAAAATAAAAAAAATTGATTTAGTAACAAAAAAAAAATCATGCTTTATTAATTTAATTAATGGAAATATGAATATAAATGTATTACTAACTATATATAAAAGTTTACCATGATTATTTTCTATTTTATTAACTAGATATATTACATTTTATATATTATATTTTGGTAGGTTGGTTGGTTGACTCGTTTAACTTATCAACTTATAATGGGCTAAGTTGAGCCTAAATAAGTTAGCTGCCAAGTGTTAACTTGTTTAACCCATAGCTTAAAGCAAATCAAATAAGGCTAGCTTACTACTTGCTTGTAAGCTCTAGAAGGAACACAACTTTCCTCATTCATAACGTTTACTAGAATTACTTATACTAATTGAAATTTCATAGGCTTTGGTTTAGAATTGAAAAGTTTTGAGGGTATTGAAATTAAGGGAAATGTTGTAAAAGTTCATGGAAAGACAAGTAACTTTTGAACTTAGAGGTGTTTATATATTTTGCATCTTTTGTGTGTGCTCAAAAGAGGCAAAATTTGAGAAATTGTTAGAACTTACATATATTTATCTAAATTTAGAATTTGGAGAAACTTTTGAGCGGAAAGTAGCTTGTAGAAAAAAATTGGAATAAAATAAATTGACATTTGTTTACATATATATAGAAGAGAAAGAAAGAAAGAAATAAATAAATAAATTGTTTTGCTATAGAGTTATGACTAGAATTAGAGGAAAAAACAAACTAAAGTCTAAAATGTCAAACAAATTAAATAAAAATGGTAAATTACAAACATATCCCTAAAAACTAGCAATATTATAAAAGACTCCCAATTTCTATTATATAATACTTATACCCCTTAAAAATATTAATACTAAAAAAAAATTCATGTAATATAATTTTAAGTCAATATTTTATATTAGTTCATAGTTGTAATAATTGTTTAGTCAGATGTTCACCAATTTGACTCAAAATGATTGATAAAATATTAATTATGTTTTTGTTTTTTAAAAAATTCAAATTAGATAATGAATTAATTTAAAAATTAACTTCAAATATATATATTTATGTAAAAGATTGAAAACTTTCCGTATCAATATTTTCAAAGGATATAAATGTAGTATTTTTAAAATTAAAAATTTTCTATAATTTTAAGAGTTTTTAGGGTGTTATAATTTGCTAAAAGAAAAAGTTACTCCATGGATCCATGCGTAGTTTAGCATATTATTTTATCTCATGGCCATGGGGACCGTAATGAGGTGGTACTCAACTAACGATTCTTATGCCAAGTGTAACTATCTATTTTTGGGGGACACAAACCGATTCGCTGACACAATGAACCAGACAATAGCACAAGCAACAAATGTTAAATCTTGAATTATCCTTATGTGAAAATCATCACAAACAAAATACTAGATCTTTTCATGTTTGATCATTAAAAATTAAACAATAAATATGCGGAAGCGTACCTGAATTCATTGCGCTCCACGATTCTTAGATTGTGCGGTCAACCTTCTAAGTCAATACGTTTTCTTTTAGGAGAGATCCCTTTTTGTTTTCTCTCTATAGTCTATTTGATGATAGGATACAAAGAGACAAGAAAGGTGTATGTATGACCGAGGGACCATAACTAACTATTTATATAGATAACTATATGTTACTTTTTGGTATTTCTATTTTAGCCCATCATAAAAATAGAAACTACCTATAAGGTCTCTATACATAAAATGGGTCATATCCTATTAGATACATTACGACTCAAATAACCAAATCTTATTGATCACTTTAATTGAGTTTAACTTAATATGATAGCCCGTAACACATAATCGTTTCACATATAAGGCCAACGTTGGATTAAGGATTCAACAATCTCCCACTTGGACTATATGTGAAAACTTTACAATCATGTTTTGCAAAAAAAACTATATGAGCTCAAATTTGCTATCATGAACTGAATGTATCTATAACCAATCCGGTCCATCAGTCATATCAACATGGGATCAAAGAGGTATTCGTCACATTTATCGTAACTCTACCCACAATGGTCACAATGCTAATATATTGAATGACATGGATCATGATATGGATGTGTAGCAAGAAAATTCTATGCAATGTGATCTTAACATGTATATTTTCTACTAGTCCACCATAAACCTTAATGAGATCAAACCATAAACCAAAAAATAGAATGTAGGCAAACAAAATACTTTATTTCTGCAGAAGATATCCTCAAAACATAATAAACCAAAATAACTTATTACAGTTTGTCTATGACATAAATGCATACAAGGTAACAAACTCCCACTAAAACTTAATGTCACTTAAGGTCTTGACACCCATATGAGCAGTGTGCTCATGAAACATTTGGGTTGCACTCTTTTAGTGAGCGGATCCGCGATCATAGAGTTTGTTTCTATATGCTCTATAGACAACTGCCCACTCTGAACTCTTTCTTTCACAACTGGGAAAACTTGATGTCTATATGCTTTGACTTTGTTGAGCTCCTATTGTTGTTAAAATATAGAACTGCTGACTTATTGCCACAAAATAATTTAAGTGGCCTATCAATAGTATCCACAATGCGCAGCCCTGTGACAAAATTCCGCAACCATATTCCATGATTAGATGCCTCATAACATGCTACAAACTCTGCTTCCATAGTAGAAGAAGCAACAAGGGATTGTTTTATGCTTTTCCAAGAGATGGCTCCCCCAGCTAATAGATATATGTAGCCTGATATAGACTTCATACTATCTTGGCATCCAACAAAATCGGAATCAGTATACCCAACAATCTCGATTTGATCTGACTTCCAATAGGTAAGCATGTAATCTTTTGTTCTCTGTAAGTACCGCAAGACCCATTTGGCTACTTTCCAATGGTCAAATCCTGGATTACTCAAGTATTTGCCCAACATTCCTGTAATGTATGCAATATCTGGACGCGTACAAACCTGAGCATACATTAGACTCCCTACTATTGATGCATAGGGAATCTTTTGCATTTCCTTTTCCTCAAAATCATTCTTAGGACACTGACTAAGACTAAATTTGTCCCCCTTAGCTACAGGCGTATCACTTGGTTTGCAATTTTGCATGCCATACCTTTTGAGTACCTTTTCGATATAGCTCTTTTGTGATAATCCAAGAGTATCTCGAGAGCAATCTCAACGTATTTGTATTCCTAACACAAAAGAGGCATCACCAAGATCTTTCATCTCAAAATTCTTAGATAGAAATCTCTTGGTTTTGTGCAATAAGACTATATCGTTGTTGGCAAGCAATTTATCATCAACATATAAAACCAAGAAAATATGCTTGCTCCCATAGAACTTATGGTATATAAAAATCATCGACCAAATTCGTCTCAAAACCATGCGAAGTGATCACTTGATGAAATTTGAAATACCATTGTTGAGATGCTTGCTTAAGTCCATAGATGAATTTCTTAAAATTTACAAACCATATTCTTTGGATCTCTCGATACAAAATTTTCTGGTTGTACCATATAGATCGTCTCATCAATGTCACCATTGAGGAAGGTGGTCTTTACATCCATCTGATGTAACTCAAGATCGAATTGTGCCACTAATGCCATTATAATCCCAAAAGAGTCTTTCAAAGAAATCAGTGAGAAAGTCTCTTTATAGTCGATGCCTTCTTTCTGTGTAAAGCCCTTCGCAACAAGACGAGCCTTGTAAACCCCTCCACATTGCCTTTTGAATCCCTCCCTTGGTCTTAAATATCCATTTGCAACCAATGGGCTTCATACCTTCTAGCAATAGGACAAGATCCCAAACGTCATTGTCTTTCATAGACTTTATCTCTTCATTCATGGCATCAATCCACTTCTGAGATTTAGAACTTTCAATGGCTTGATGGGAAATTTATTGGATCATCTTCCATCATTCCAATGTCAACCTCATGTTCTTGAAGAAATACGATGTAGTCATCTGGCAACGCACTTCTTTGTCTAATGGATCTCCTCAAATGCATAGGTTCTTGAGGTGGTAGAGTTTGTTCTTCTGGAACAGTATCTTGAATGGGATCTCCAATATTATCTTGTTCTATTGTGTCTTGAAGAAGATCAGGAATAGAATCTTGACCAAATTCAATAACACCTGTGGGAATATCAACGTATTCCTCTTCAAAGACAATATCTCTAACCGTAATCTCCCCCGGCAAACTCGACATCCTCAAAGAACTGAGCATTTCCCGACTCAAATATTGATTTAGTTGTGGATCATAGAACTTGTAACCCCTTTATCTTTCAGAGTATCCAACAAAATAGCAACTTACTGTTCTTGAGTCCATTTTTTTTTTCATTGGGCTTATAAGGCCATGCCTCAGCTAGACATCCCCACACATGTAAATGTTTTAGACTAGGCTTTTTCCCAGTCCAAAGTTCATAAGGGGTTTTGTTAGTTACTTTAGTTGGAACCCTGTTAAAGATATATGCTGCAGTCGTAAGTGCTTCTCCCAAGAGTGATTCTGGTAAGGTGGAGAGACAAATCATACTCTTTACCATGTCCTTAAGAGTTCTATTTCGTCTTTCAGCAACACCATTCATGGTGGGTGAACCAAGCATAGTGTACTGTGGGACAATACTGCATTCCTCTAGGAATTTAGCAAAAGGTCCTGGACGTTGTTCACCTGAACCATCATATCTACCGTAGTATTCACCACCACGATCAGATCTAATGCTTTTAATCCTTTTGTTGAGTTGGTTCTCAACTTCAGCCTTCTAATTTTTAAACATATCCAAGGATTGTGACTTTCCATGAATGAGATAAAGATAGCCATATCGTGAGAAGTCGTCTATGAACGTTATAAAATATTGTTGACCATTCCAAGCAACTGTAGGGAATGACTCACAAATATCTGTATGTATAAGTTCTAAGACGTCTAAGGTCCTATTAGCTTCAAATTTTCTTTATTGGTTTGTTTCCCCTTTATACAGTTAATACAATCATCAAAATTTGTAAAATCCAAGGCGTTTAGAACTTCATCTGACACAAGTCTCTCCATCTCCGTTTGGAGATATGACCTAATCTTTTGTACCATAATGTAGCTGAATTTTCATTGGTTAATTTTCTCGTTACACCTCATGTACTTACTTGCAGGGATCATTAAATGAAGCAATAATATCAATCAAGTAAAGATTATCATAAACTGATAGAGAACCGATTCAACTAATTTTGAATCATGAAACAAACTAAATTTCTTATTCCTAAATGAACAAGAATAACCAAATTTGTTCAAAGAAGAAATAGAAATCAAATTCCGTTTAAATGATGATACAATGAATGTTTTATTAAGATCCAAATAAAATCTAGTCTTTAACAATAATCTAAACTTCCCAATTGCTTCAATTTCAACTGTCTTGTCGTTACCTGCATAGATATATCTTTCACCATCAATTGGTTTTTGGCAATGTAGGCAACCCTGCATAGACACATTGATGTGATTTGTTGCACCAGAATCTATCCACTAGGAATCTATGGGTATCGAAGTTAAATTATCCTCAAGACAAACCAAATTAAGAAGTATACCTTTCTTAGCACGCCAAACATGATAATTGGTACACTGCTTCTTATAATGCCCTACAGCTCTATAGAAGTGACAACCAATACTATTTGATGCATCCGACTTCTTTAGTTGTGTCTTTTGAGGTGCTATATTTGTAGCTTCTTTATCCCTTTTCCTTTTATTACCCTTATTCCTATCTTAGGGGTTAAGGTTAGGTGAGCACTCTCAATCTTATCTTGCTTTAGCCTTTCCTTTTCTTGAACACAGTGTGAGATGAGCTCATTCAGAGACCAAGTCTCTTTCTGACAATTATAGCTCACTTTAAACTGGCTAAACTATACTGAAAGAGAAATCAAAACCAAATGCATTAGTAAGTCCTCTGTGAGGTCTAACTTGAGTGCTCTTAACTTGGAAGCAAGATGAGACATCTCCATGATGTACTGCCTAATATTGCTCTTGCCTTTGTACTTCATTGAGATAGGTTTGCCAATAGTGTACTTATTTCTGCCTTTTCATTCTTAGCAAACCTTTTCTCAATTTCATCAAGGAACTCCTTAGCCTTAGTTATCTTATCAGATATTGTACTTCTAAATGCTTCTGGAATGGCCTTTCTTCATGATCATCATACACATGCGATCTAATTTCTCCCACTTTTCCATCTCCCTCTTGTCATTAGAGGTACTCTTATCAGTAAGAGGTGAAGGGGAATCAGTTCTTAATGTTAGGTTGAGATCCATAACTCCAAGTACTATCAATAGATTATCTTCCACGAGTTGAAGTTAGTGCCATTCAGCATAGGAATGGAATTGATGTTAGCAGTAATATTTGCAGGATTATTCATAGTTGAATGAGAAAAAAAATCAAATAAACAAGCTTGCATAAGCCTTACAACAAAATAATAATAAATTCAAATAAAGGTAAACCCCATCTCAAAATACCGAGTAGCCCATTAATATTTTATCTTTGGACAAAACATTAATTACTAAGTAGTATCTTGGCGTAGTAATCAAACACTGATAATAAGAACATATGAAACAATAAAGCTTCCTTTGGGCCGATTTATTGTTCATATGTAAAACAAATAATCATAACGAGTTTATTACCACAGGTGCACTTCCAATTCTGTTAAACATTAACTTTCCTTTGGCCAATTAAAAATTCACAGAAGTTGTAAGCACACAACCTTTTATATTTTAAAATGAATTAATTTTTGTAAGAGGGACTATTTTGGCAGTATATTGCTTTAAATAATTCATCTCAAAATACATATAAACATACCAATATTCAAATTTAAAATTATATCAAACATTGAGTCAAAGGCAACTTTAATTTTAGCTAAAACTTATTGGGTCTAAGCACCCATATCCAAATACGACTCAATAATTCAAACATTAAAATTAGAGTTCGAAAGGAAAATTGGTGTACTTAAATATCAATCTATAAGTGATTATGAATATGTATTTGAGTACACGATTGAAGGCACGATCGTGTATGTTAGCCAAAAACTAACAGAATCTTACACGGTTTGAGTACACGGTTGAAGGCACGGCCGTGTATATTGGCCAAAAAACTAACAGAATGTTACACGGTTTGAATACACGGTTGAAGGCATGGCCATGTATGTTGGCCTAAAAACTAACAGAATGTTACACGTTTTGAGTACACGGTTGAAGGCACAATCGTGTATGTTGTCCTAAAAACTAACAGAATGTTACACGTTTTGAGTACATGGCTAAAGGCACGGTCGTGTATATTGACCTAAAAAACTAACAAAATGTTACATGTTTTGAGTACACAGCCGTGTATAACTTTGGATCGAGACCGTATATATGGAAAAGTTTGGCTGTGGAGGAAGCAACGTGATGCATTGTTTATTGATGCGGTTCCTAATTCGTTCGAAAACGGACCATGAAGAAAACCTTAATTCACCGTGTGAATTACAGTCACAGAAAGCAAAAATCACCATGTAGAGATCCGATAACATGTCAAAATTATGCCGTTCCTAAATACTGTTCGTGGAGACAAATAATTGAACAAGACAATGGCCATTGATTTTGATGAATCCAGGAGTTGAGGATTCTTTTATGGAGATGAAAGTTTACATGTTTTTAATGTTTGTCCAAAACCTAATCTCCAGAATTAGAGATAATAATACCTTATAAAAAATTATAAAAGCAATTCCTAATGATCAAATAATGTAGGCTCTGATACCAATTGTTGAATTTGAATTATCCTTATTGAAAATCATCACAAATAAAATACTAGATCTTTTGATGTTTGATCATTAAGAATAAAATAATAAATATGCGGAAGCGTACCTAAATCCATTGCACTCCACGATTCTTAGATTGTGCGGTCGGCTTTCTAAGTCAATATGTTTTTTTTTTATAGAGATCTCTTTCTGTTTCTCTCTATAGTCTATTTGATGATGGGATACAAAGAGACAAGAAATGTGTATGTATGATCTGAGGACCATAAACACTATTTATATAGATAACTATATGTTATCTTTTTGGTATTTTTATTTCAGTTCCATAATAAAAATATAAATTACCTATAAGGTCTCTACACATAAAATGGGTCATATCCTATTAAATACATTAAGATTAAATAACCAAATCTTATTGATCACTTTTAATTAAACTTAACTTAATATGATAACCCACAACACATAATCGTTTTACATATAAGGTCAACGTTGATTAAGGATGCAACACCAAAAACACTACAAACCGATAAGACATTGAGTAGGCAAGAAGTAGAGTAAACGGACCGCGGTACGAGCACGGACGGGGTGGTGCACATGTGGAAAGGGAGAAAACACAGTGATCCGGTCCGACACGGCCGCGATGCCGGTCCCAATCAATCACACATACGATCGCGCCACGATACTTGGACAAGCAAATTTGTCAAATTGCATCGCACGCATTCAACAAACGTTGGACCCACTGCTCGACTTTAGTACCGGAGAAACCGCGGTTTGCACACAGAAAGCATAGAGAGAGAGAGAGAGAGTGTGTATGTATGGAAGACCGTCTCGATGAATTGTTTGTCAATAGCGGTCCACCTGAACACACATTACATGTCTCTCTTCTCTCTCTCTCTCACTTTCTCTTTCCCTTTCCCTTTCCTATCAAAATATAACTTATAAATCCATAATCACGACAAACTCTCTCTCTCTCAAAAGTGGGTTTCGATGAATTCGATCCCCCACTTCTCAAAATCCAAAATTTATCAATACCCAAATAGCCTTTTTTCCCCCCCAAAAAGCATGAATTCTTTTCTATCCCGAACTGGGTCAGCTCTAGCTCTACTATGTGTAATCCTAATGGGAATGGGTTTTCGGGTTTGGGGTTTGGGTTTGGAACATTCGGGTTTTATATCCACCACAGGGACTCGGATCCTGTAAGGGGAAATTTTGGATACGATGGTGATGGGGGACCGGAGAAAGGAAGCTTGGAGTAATTTTATGGCTTTTCATCAGCGGATGTCTGATCATGGGCGTAAACTTGCCAGTACCGATGGGGTCAACACGCCCTTGACTTTCTCCACGGGGAAAGAGACTTATCGTCTTATTCCTTGGGGTAGTTGGATTTTATTGATCTTTTGAATTTGTTCTCAAAAAGATTTTTTTTTTTTAACTTTTAACGTTGGGTTTGTTTTTTGGGTTTCTGTGTTTTCCTTGACACGTTCTGCTTTGCTTTGCTTTGCTTTGTTTTGTTTTTTTTTGGGTTTTTTTTTTTTTTTTTTATGTTTTATTTTGGCGCTGAAGACGAGGAAAATGTAAACGAAAGAAATTTTCAGAAGATTTCCCAAATTTTTTAAAGGGGCCAAAAAAAAAAATTATACTTTTATTTTATATTTAAAGAAAAGACAGAACAAAAAAAATTTTTCAGGATCCGGGAAAACCCTTTTTTTTCATGTATATTATAAAAAAAAATAATGATTTTTTTTTTTTTTTACATTTGCTATTTTAAAAATATGTACCAGTAATTGAATTTTAGCCATTGATTATAAACTTACTCAAATATAATAAAATGGTTTTGTTTGGGTTTCGTGGAAAGTTTTTTTTATCTTTGTTCCCAAATTTTCTGTTTATAATGATTACAATTAGTTTGGGAGTTGATTGTGGTTAAATGCTTAATGTTTTGGGGTCAATTATTGGAGGTAACTCCAAAAATTTTTCGGGGGCCCCAAAACTGCTCCATTCAAAATTTTTAAAAAAGGGAAAAAAAAAAAAAACCATTTTACTGGGGCATTATTTTTTGCTTTTACGCCAGCACCCCCGGGAGACATCGACCAAATGGGAAGACTTTGTTACGTTTATTTTTTTTTTTTTTTTTTTTTTTACAATGAGAGTTACCGTCAGGATTTAGTTTTAAAAATTACTTTTAAATTTTGTTAAATTTATTTTTTAAAAATACTGCCCGCATTTTTTGTATTATTAAGGTAAAAAATTTTAAAATTTGTATTTTCAAAAAAATTAAATTTTTTTTTTTTGTTTTATCTTCTGTCAAAAAATTTGAATCGTTTTTCGTTTCCCTGTATCCTTTTTTTTTTTCTTTTTTTTTTTTTTTTTGGGGTTTTAATTTTTTGTATAAAAAAAAAGAGAGAAGAGGGTGGGGTTTAAAGGGCTTTTTATTTTATCTTGCAAACTGTCTTTTGAATTAAATATGAAACTCGGTGGACTTTTTCCCAAAAACTGTTTTTTCTTTCTCAAAACGTCACTTAATGTATAAGACACCAAAAATTGGGTGTTCACTCATTTATACAAAAATTTTATGGATCTTGGCAATTATATTTTAGGGCGGCGACGTGAGTTTACCTCAGTAAATTGAAATAAAAAATACAAATGATGTATTTTTAAAGGCTTATTTTTTTGGAAATCTATTAAAATAATATTTTTTTAAAAAAAATTTCCCAAAAATTGATATCTAAAAAAAATTTTCCAAGCAGGGTTGAAAAGGGCCAAAAATAGATTTGAAATTTTTCCAGCAATTTATATTAAAGACACGTGGTCTACCCCCTTTTAGTAAATTTCCCTATTTTTTATAAAAAATCATATAAAGAAAATTAAATTTTCTCAAAATTAATTTTTTTGTCTTTAAAAAAAAAAAAATTTTTAAAAAAAAGAATAACTAAAAAATAATTTCATAAATTAAAAATTATCAAAATTAAATTTAAAGTTTATTAAAAAAAATTTCACATTTCTTTATATTTATCTTATAAAATATGAAAAAAAAAAATTAATGTTGATGGGAAATTTGTTTTTTTAAAATTTTTAAAGTCATAATTTTTTTGCTCACGTAAAATTTAAAGGGAGGTTCAAAATTATATAAAAAAAAGACAAATTTTTAAGTATATTATATTTAAGATCAAACCGGTTCCCCTGTTTTTTATTTATAAAAAGATTAAATTGCTATATTTTCAGATTACTTAAATTTTTAGATTGATTAAAGAAAAAAACAAAGTTATAACATAGTAAACTCATTTTTTTTTTCTTTCTTAAATTATAAAATAAAGTACAAAGGGGGGAAAAATTTTTTTTTTAAAAAAATTTTTTAAAACAATTTTTATAAATTTTAAAAATTTTTGAAAATTATTTTTTTTTTTTTCTTTTTTATAAACTTTTTAATTTTTTTTTCCCCAAAAAAAAATTAATTTGAGAAAAATTTAAAATTTTTTTTGCGTGATTTTTTATGAAGTTTTTTTTCAATTTATAAAAATATAAAATTTAGTAAAATTGTAGGAGGTGCAAACCATATCCAAATTATAACCTATTTTTAAAAAAAATTTTTTTTTTATACTCGTTTGGGAATTTTTTTAAATAATATTTTTTTAGTGGAAAGCACCCCTTTTTTTATGTAACTTATTTATTTGGGTTTAATCTACATCGATTTATTTTTGGATAATAATTGTTAAAGACAAATTTTTTATACCGTCTTCTGCATGATTGAATCAGGGTAAATTTAAAAAAAAAAAAATCTTTTATTTTCTTCATCTAGGCAAATGACAACTTTGGTGTCTGACTTTTGTATCTTTTTTTTAAAATTTTCACGAAACGTTGTTAGGGTGAGTATAAAATAAAAGATATAGGGGAGGGTGTAGGACAAGCTTTCCCCCGCCCTGGCAGATTCTATGCCCGAACTACAAAGTTAAATTTGGGAGCCATTTTTAAATAAAGAGTAGTAAATTTTATAAATTTATTTTATTTCCGGTACTTGGTTGGTTTTGGGCCCTTTTTCCCCCAAATTTTTTTGGAAAAAGAAAAATTAGTTTGGAAGCTTTTGAGTTTTCTTATATTATATGTAGGAAAGGGAATTCTTATGCCATAGCTTTACTATTCCATGGGTTTCTTCTGTTTCCTGGAGTATCAATTTTTTAACCTATCAGAATATATTTCTGATTTGGGAAAAAAGGGGGAGTGCTTTCTTTTTCCGCTTTCAGCTTTAAAATTTTAGCAGCTGAAACCCAAATTAGAACATTTAAAGTGGGAAAAAATCAAATGGGGAAAATCATACAGTTCTATGAAACTTGAATTTCGAGAAAATATTTAACGTTTTAGATATATATCTTGAAGTTTATAGTCATATTTATAGTACTTTTTATTTTTATTTTGTTTCAATTGAAATAGAAAAAATGAAAATTTCTTAATTTTGTGCCTTTGCAAATTGTTAATTTATGACATTGCGTTCTTTCTTTCTTTTTTCTTTCTTTTTTTCTTCATTTTTGCACATGCCAATTTTTCCCTGTTGGGAACCCAAGTTTGTCATTTCGGGTTTGGCACTGGACACTGGAAGTGATTTTTTTCTGGTTCCCCATGCGACTCCCTTTATTTGTGTAAGGGGCATCAAAAACATCATCGGGAAACGGGTATGTCATGCACTCTGGCTGTGTAAAACGGGTTTTTAAAATCATGACAATAATGCTTTGTCAAAGCTATTATAATCCCATGTTTTCTTTTGTGTCTATGTTTAAGCTTATATAATTTTGGATTAGAAAAACGGTTCAATTTGTTCTTCATTTTTTTAGGATAGGTATATAAAATTGTTTTAGCTGCATTGGGGCGAACAAATGAATTAAAAAAATCAAAAGAAAACAAGGAAGCAGCTATAAGCTGTACTAAATAAAAAATAAGTGGGCCCTCAGCACGGTGAGTCATTTTGACCTTTTTAACTATTGTTTAGTTAAAAACATTGAAACAATTGTTGTTTAAATACTTTTGGAAGTAAAATTGTGGACGACTTAGGGGTTTTTTTGTTGTATTATTTTTTTCCTCAAAATGTATGACAGTCTTTTAGAGGGGTGGTCAGTTGTGTATCGGATAGTAAAAAGTGGCAGGCAACAAAGACATGGAAAAGTTTGTTTTACCGGGACTTCGAGTAGGGGAAACGAGTTGTAGGGCTTGTTTTTGTTTTATGGTGAGAAAGCAAGGAAAGTTTGGGGTTTTCAACTGAAAGGGCTTTTTTGGTGTGATGATCATACAAGGTTATTGCCTGCGGGCTTTGCCCCCTGAATTCTGCTGGGAACTTTTCTTTTTTGGGGATAAGGGAACTTTTCTAAATAGTTTGAACATTTTAAAACGGGAATTTTTGGGGAGCCTATGGCCAAAAGGGGTAAAAAAAAAAAAAAAAAGATGTTTCCCCCCAGCAGATGTTTAAATTTTTTTCATTTGATGCCGGGTGCTCAGAAAGGCTGGGCATTCCCAGAATAGTTTTGGGCATATATGTGCATATAGCAAATAAAATGACAAAAGCAAGGAATGAAACAGTTTCTGCTTCATTCTGGTAATTAGGTGAGCCTAAACCCTCTAAAAAAACCTTGAAATTTGGGTTTTGTATTTGAGATTTATCAAGAGGCCTGTTGATCTGGTCTCTCAACTTCTTTTTAAAACTGGAGCTTTGGGTGGGTTCAAATTTGGTTTTTTAAGCACCGTTTTTTTGCAGTGATACAACTGTAAATTTTTTTTGGGGCCCCAAAGTCAAGGGGGGGGGTTGGGGAGATGATGAAATGGTCTTACTTCATGGGATTTAATGCACAGCAATGAAACTGATGCATTGATGGTCATGACAGAGGTCATTTTTTACGAAAAGCTAAATCAAGGCATTTAGCATTTCCTATTTTTGGCACTTATGAATGGACATAAACCAAAACCGATGGGAAATTTTCCCCGGCGAGGTATTTGTTTTTCTGGTAAATCCAATTTCCACCAAAAAGCTTTTTTTTTGGGACTGATAATTGTTACTGGAAAACTCCTGAAGTTAGACGAAACAAAATGCTGTCATGGTCTAATGACATCAGTACTGTTGAAAATTTTGTCTCTAAAAAACCCCGCAGAGCACTTGGAGACTTCACTAAAGGAATTAATATTGCAAATGCATTTACCCAAGGACCCTGTGGGGTTTTTTTAAGGGATAGCTAGAAGTCCTCTGGGGGTTTGGTTAAAATTCAAATCGAATACCCCTCTTGCGAGTGTGTCATTTTAGTTTCTATATTATTTCCCCTATACCAAGTTCGTTCCTTAATTACTGTTTGTTATATAGCTTTGAAAGCATTGATGTGGTACCAGCTTAAAACTAAATTTTAATCTTTTTTATATCTAACTTTTTGATCCCTTTTTTAAATTTTAATCAGATTATTTTTTTTTAAACTATAATTATTGTCTGTCATGTCCCGCGGGTAAAGTTGAAGTTATGGGCACTTGTTTTAAATATCTTTTTAAAAATGTGGAGGTAAACCCCTTTAAATTTAAACTTGAATTTATTTGGGTGGGGCACTGGGAAAGGAAAATTAAAAAAGATACCATGAAACATAGAGGAAAACCCGAAAATTTTTTGGCACAAAAAGAGGACTAGAGTACTTAAACCCCCCTTTTAAGGGATTACCCCTAATGTTAATTTCCCAAAACCCTTTTCGGGCAATATCCTGAATGACCTTTAAAAATTTTTTCATTTTTAAAGATACTTATTTTTAAACTCAAATGGCATACTGCTATTCTCTTCTCTAAAAAAAATCTTGCTTTTGGTTTTTTCTTTTTTTCTCAAAACCCAAAAGACAGTAGATTTCAACATTTACAGCCCTAACACATCGCAACCCAAATTTTTGACTGTCCCTTGCAGCAGTTCTCTGTGTCCCCGGGAAACACGTTGTACTGCAGCTGGAAGTACTGCCCATATCAGATTAATTAAAAATTTTAAAAGAAAACTTCAAACATCTGGGTATTTAGTTCAAGATCGTTTGCATTTGACAAGTGAGAGACCCGTTAAAGGGGTTGATGCTCAAAAACTTATTTTTTTTAGGTAGTCTCCATCTCTTTGTATCAAATTTTGAAAAATAGAGTAGAAGGTCTATTTCCTTTATTCCAATCTCACCACAATGAAACATATAAATTTAAATTTCGTTTGAAAACCCCCAAATTTTTTTTTTTTCAAACGATACACCAACTCCTCTAGCTCTTTTAAATTCAAACCTACAAACCCCCCGATGTTAACATTTTACCTTTAAAAATTTCAAAAATACATAGATACCACCAGATAAGTTTCAAAAATTGTATGGAGCTCCCTAAAAAAATTCTATAGAGGGGGACTGAATATATTCAGTGGAGTACAAGTGTAGATTTAAAAAAAAGGGGGATGTCCCCTGTAATTTCCCCCAAAATTTTTTAGGAATTGGGGTAATTTATCTAATATATAATGTTGTCTAACCAAACAAATGCAGATGTGATATCTATAATGCACAATTCAAATTGGGTACTTTATCATACTCTAAATTTAACAACCCATGTCAAAATTTGCCCGAATGCTAAGGCTTTGAATCTCCCTTTTAAATGAAAATGTTTTCCCCTATCTTCTACCTGTCTTTAGTCTTCTATTCTGAGTGAATAAAGCATCGATTTATCATGTTGCTGTTTTGTTCCAGATGTGGTAGAATTTTTAAACTGGTTCATTCATGAATGGTGCTGCCCGAATGGGGCTATTTGGCCTCGGCATGACTAATTTTATCTGTTTCCCAGCATTTTTGCCAAGAGGGGATTGCCCTCAAAATTTATTTTCCATGTGCTTTTTGGGGCCCGATGGTGTTGGTAGAATCAGGTTTGGTGATAAAGGAAGCTCATACCAAGGAGAAACACCATTCAATCTTGGGCAATAAAAGTGAGTACCTAAACACCTCAGTGCAGCAATGACTAACACATATCTATGCTTTTTTTCAATGCTCTGGTTTTTTTTCCCTGACATGTGTTCATTGACTTCAACCCCCCAAACCAACTACAATTTTTACAATTAGGGGAATTAACGTGGGAGAAAAGCCCAGAATCTTAAATTTACTGCTTTTTTTTTGACTCTGGTCCCCTCATTCACAAAACTTGAACAAAACCGGTTTAAACACCCTTATAAACGGGGGTGTACTTTTTCCCTCGTCTTTTACATTTAAAGATAATATAGGGAATTTATGGTTCTTTTCTGTTTTTTGACGTATTATTTTACTGCAGTTAAACTCTCGGGTTTTCAGGAAAGACGAAAATCAGGGAGGTGGTAAAATTCCCTTTGATTATTTTTATGAGCTAAGGTAAAGCAACATTTGAGTTTTGTACAATCCTTTAATGCAATTTTTTGGGTATTTGATTTTATTCAATTTTCCACTAAAACCCAAAACCCAAAGCATCAACACTCCAGCATTGAATCTGACGATGAAAGGTGGAAGCCAACTTTACGTCAAGGATCATATTGTTTTAAAAATCTTTCTGGTAATTTTTCAAACTGAATAATTCTTAAATTTTCCCCTGTTTTTTTCCACAAAAGGGTTCATTGCTAAGGTGAGTTTTCAATGTTTTCGGGGGGCAAGCACATCCTTTTATACTGCCTTGGGCTGGTTAGGAGGGGAGATATAAAAAAATTTGGGCCCGTAAGCCCCTGCCGCCAACACGGAGCAGCATCCCTTTTTTTTTTTTTTTTTTTTTTCTTTTTTAACCCCCAAATCATTGAAATCAAATTACTTTTTAAAAATTTAAAAGGGCCCAAAGGGAAAAAAATTTTGCATTCATAATTAATTCATTGTTTTTTTTTTTGTTCAAATATCTTCTTGGGCATCTACTAAAAAAAAAAAAACAATCTTTTTAGGCAAAATTTTAAAAAAAATCCAAAAAAGTATTGATCAGGCCTTTAGGTGCTCATAACTTTTGAAAATATGGACTTAACTTTCCTCTAGTTTTCCGCTAGAGCACTATATCATTGCTATTTATGCCCTAATGGTTTTGGGAATTTTAAAAGATTGGGTAGGGAAGTAAGTTTTACATTTTCAAATGCAATGAAAAGGTAAAGGCATTTTTTAGGAATTTAGATGGTCCCACTTAAAATTTTTATCAATAGTTTTGAGGATATAGCGAATTATCCCATATTTTTGTTGAATATAGCTCTATAACCAACCGATATAAAAGTTTGAACTCATAAATCAAATATAACATTTCTTTTAACAATTTTCTAGAACTCTATACCATATTTGTCTCAGAATTGACCCTCCTGTCCCAAACTGCAAACTGTTCATTGGTGAAGCAGGGAAATTAAAAACTTAAATGTTTTAATTTTTTGTAAGAAAATGTGTACCTTCTTAAAGCAGAAAACTTCAAGCCCGGTTATCGTATGGTCTTTTATCGAGAGCGAATGATACTTGGGTGGAAGGCATCCGACTGTAGTTCGCCCACTTAAAAGACAATATCATTTCCCGTTGTTTTTGTATTTACTTGAACGTTTTAAAGTCAAAGACCATAAAAAGGTTTTTTTTGGGGGTTCAGGTTTTTGATGGGGAATGATTCCACGACACAAACCCAAACAGCCCGACAAAATCTAATGCTGCATTTTTCCCCCCGGCAGTAGCAGTGAACCCTCAAGCCCCCCTCTGGGAATGGCAACAATTCTACTATAAGGAGCCCCTCCACCTGCATCGAGTATTTCCCCCCCAGCTGAAGTCCTTTTTCCTTACAAAAGTATTGCTCAAATTTTTTTGCCCTTAGGCTATTGTTTGATCATTCTTTTTCTGCCTAGAGCTTCTGGCTTCGTGTGCTACATAAATTATTGGGGGTTTTTTTTTTTAGGGAAATCATACCAGATGTTGAGAGAACCACTTCCAAACCCTTTTTATATTTTTTTTAGTTTTACATAGGAGCAGACAGCTCTGTAAATATCTTTTATTAGTTATATAGAAATAGAAATCCTATGAATTTAGCAGCTGTAATTTAGGTTATTTTTCTTTCCCTTTCCCGAGTTTTTTATAGCACATTATCATGCAGAAGAAAGTTTTTAAAAGAAAAACCCCCTTTTTTCCCCCGGGGAAATTTTAGTTTTTCAAATATAGAGAATGATATACACTTTTTTTTTCAGAAAATAAAATTTAATTTTTCACCTATTTAAAAAAAATTTTTATTTAGCTCTAACCATTTTTAATGCTTTAAATTTAAATCCCTTGACTTTTTAAAAAATTTTTCCCAAATTTTTGCCTGTAAAATTTTTTGGCATACATGACTACGATGAAAACGGGCACACCCTTTTTCCCGGGTTGGGGGAAAGAAGAAAAAAGAAAGTCGATCGTACTTTTAATTTCTTTTAAATTTTTGAATCAAGGTTTATATTGAAGAAAAAAAAATTAAAATAGTTTCTTAAATTAAGAGAAATAAATCGAAAAGGGTCCAAATGAAAAATATAAAAGATCGAGCATTTTTTTACTCAGTTTGTCTAATGCTGGAATGTCTTGCTTGTGACCAAACGAATTGCTAATAACATTGTGGTGGGGGAAAACACATAGACAAAGTACCATGAGGTCCCCGCTCCTGTAAAAGATTATTATTCATCCTTGTTACAACGAAAAGAAACCCATGAACTGTGCATAAAAATTGTAAAGACTTTCAAAATTATAAATACTTTTTTTTTAAAAAAAAATTTATAATACTTTACATAATATTGTCAAAAGGGGTGAACATAAAAAGTATATACCCCCAAATTTATGGAAGATATTAAAACCCTTTATTAAACTATGGAACTTGTTTATCATCCCATGTTTGGGATAAGTTTTGTTTTTTTTTTAAAATTTTGAGGAATCACTTGCAAATTGTATAAATTTTAATTATTTATTCCCCTTTTAAAAACGTGATGGAAACACAAGGGGACAGGGGCAGAACCCCGGCTTGTCACACGGCCGTGTAGGGGTTTGGGAAAGGGAAATCACAGAAGTATACACGACCTCTACACAGGGGCTGGACACGGCCGGTTTTTTAAACCCAGAATATTCCCCCAGAGACATAAAACGGTTTCCATACACGGCCGTGTGACACAGTCGGGTATTCGATCAGGGTATCCCCACAAAGCAGCACAAACTCCCATACCCCGGCCTGGACATGGTCGTGTATTCGGCCCCAAAATTTTCCCACAGAGTCATACCCCGGCTTAGAGACACGGCCGTGTTTAAACCCCGTGACTAGGCTTGTCACTTCCAAGAAACATATAGGGCCCCCGGGGGCAGGGCCCGTGTATGCGACGGGTTATAACGTGTATTTTTTTAAATTTTTTTCCCCACGTGAAACGCTTAGATTTTCCCCTTTTAGATATTTTACGGGAAAAGTATAAATCCCTTTTTTGTCAAAATATGCTGGGGTTTACTTTTTTTTTTAATTATCGAATACATTTCGTGAGAGAATTTTTTTCCTTTTTTTCCGGGTTATGCGAAACCCAGATTTGAAATAAAAAGAGTGTTTTTTTTGTTGTGTAAAAACCCCAATCCATATTCGGATTTTTTTTCGTTTCACTTTCCGCGCTGCGCCCCTTGGTATCAGACAAGGCTATTTCCTATGAAGATGCCAACTTCATCAAGGCGATGAAGCGGTCGTGTTTTTTAAACCCGGTGTTCAAAAGGCGAGGTTTTAAAAGGGAACCATCAAGGGGTTTCCAAGGGCAGATTTTCGACGCAATACATCAAAAGGGTTTCGGGTGTTTTGGAACGACGCCTTGAAGAATTGAACGAGCTTTCGATGCCTGGTTGGGAGACCCCAATAAGGCTGGAGGCGCTGGCCGAAATCCACCACGTGCGGGGAGGAATTTTGGGGGACCGTAATTCGACCTGTCGTTGAGAACAGGTGGGGAAAGTGTGGAGAGTGAGGAGTCCCGCGAAGAGAGTGATGATATGGGAAAGGGGTAGGCCACGACAAGGGCGTGGTGGTAGAGGGGGGTGGTCATCGAATGGCCCTTTTCATGGAAACCACCCTAGAGAAGGTGATTACAGGAGGAACCGTGGAGGGTTTTGAACAAGGGGATGGGGGGAGACTAACCTTTTTAAAAGGGCGACATCCCATGGTTCGATGGCAGCCTCAAAATTGAAGGCCCTTCCCCTTTATTGGCTTGCGGGAAATGGACCGGTTTTTTTCGACTTTCATGGAAATTCCCGAGGCCACGTGTAAAGCTGGTGGCATCAGGTTGAAGAGTGGCGCCCCGGCATGGTGGGAGAGGCTACAAAGTAGGAGGCAGAGGGAAGGGGAAAAAACCTGTGAGATCATGGTATCGCATGAAGCAGTTGCTGCAACAAGATTTCCCCCCCGCCGGGTTATGAGCAGATATTGTTCCAACAATATCAGCGGTTCCGCTAGGGATAACTCTTCCCGTGCATGATATACCCGGGGGAGTTTATGAGGTTGGCGGGGGCGGGAAAGATTTTTAGGGAGAGCGAAGGTCAACAAGTTGCAAGGTATGTGGAAGGGCTGAAACCCCCAAATTAAAGACAAAAATTGGGGTTACAATGGTGAGAACCCTTATAGAAGCAAAGAACTTGGGTCTCCGAGCCGAACTGGTGGGTTTCCCGGAACAAGGGAGTAGATATGGAGGAGGACGGAAGGGATATGTAGGGGAAGCTGTGGGGGGGTGGATTTGAAAACCCGGGATTTGAGAAAAGTAGGGCTACACCATATAAACCCCACTGAGGACATGTCCAGGAGGGAAGAGAAAAGTGAGGGGGAAAAAGCCGAGGGGCAAAAGGGGGCTCAAAAACAGCACAACCCCTATGCCAAACCTATATTGGGAAAATGTTTTTTTATTCAAACCCCCCAGGGTCATTGGTCAAACGAATGTCCAGTGAGGAAGAGCGTCAACATCCTTGATAGGGAAATGAGGGGGAATCTGCTGTGACCCGTTGGAGAGGGAGAATATTATGAGGAAAAGAAAACCGGGCAGAACCAACGAAATGTAATTCGACGCATGATGCTCACCCCAAGCAAGAAGAGATCCGAAGAGACACTAGTTGTTTCGTACACAGTGTACTATCATGGGGAAAGTTGTTTGACTAATAGTAAAACAGGGGCAGTTACGAAACATCAAAGGAAAGGAGGTTGTGAAACAACGCAGTTGCCCATCAGAAGCACCCCGAATCCGTACACTTTTAATTTTGGTTTTAAGGCAGCCAGAAAATTGAAGTCAAGGAGAGAGGGCAGGGAACCTTTCTCAATAGGGAAGTACCGCATAAAGGGGCATTCTACGACAGGTAGAAGGGAAATGCTTGCCACATCTTTTTTCGGGAGACCTTTCCCAATTTGATGTGGAGGGCGCAACATGGGGCAAAGAGAATTTCTACAGATTGGAGAAGGAGGGTGTGAAGTATACCTTTTTAAACCTTTTGAAGAGGGGAAGGACGCACTAAAGGAAAGAAGGTTGAGAGTCCGTTCTTTTCTTAACCGTCACTCAATCTGAAAGGAAGTGATGGAAGACTTAAGGGAATGCGAGTGGTGCACGCCCTCTTTGTAAAAGGGTGTGACCGAAGGGGGAAAGGGGAAAATTGTTGGAGAAGTGCCGGGGGCAGTGAAAATCTTTTTGAGGATTTAAGGAAGTGGTTCCAACGCCCCTACTCAAGGGGAAAAACCCCCTCTGGGGGACATTCAACACCAATAGCCCCGGGTGCTCGGAGCTATTTTCCCCAAACCTCCCGAAATTACAGAATGAGTCCCAAGGAAGCCGGGATTCAAAACAGAGAAAGTCCAAACCTTTTGGAAAAAGGGGTTTCTTTCCGGGGATAGCTTAAGCCCATGTGCGGGTTCCAGCTTTGTTAACTCCCAAGAAAGATGAAGCTGGGGATGTGTTTTTTGATACCCCGAGCTATCAACAAAATTCCCCATAGGGTATAAATTCCCTATACCCCGCTCGAGGATATGTTGGACCGTTTGAGGGGCCGCTACAAATCTTCTCCAAGATAGACTTGGGGAGGGGGTATCACTAGATTCAGATCCTCCCGGAGATGAGTGGAAGACGACTTTAAGACTAAGGGGGGGCCCTGTATGAGTGGCTAGTGATGCCATTTGGGTTGAGTAATCACCGAGCACCTTCATGAGGGTAATGAACCAGGAAATTGAAACCTTTCAATGGTCGTTTCCTTGTAGTGTCTTTAAACGATATTCTAATATTTAGTAAATCCGAAGAAGAACATTTGGACACCCCCCTTTAAAGTGTGGTTATCTCACTAAAGGTGAACAAGCTTTTTCACTAATCTTAAAAAGTGCACTTTTAATGTAAAGGCGACTGTTGTTCCTAGGGTTTGTGGTTAGAAAAGTGAAGGAGTGATGGTGGATGATGAAAAGGGTTAAGGGCGTTAGAGAATGGCCTGTTCCTAAAAACTGTTACAGAATTGAGAAGTTTCCTCCCCTTTAGCAATTTTCTACAGAAAAATTAAATTAGGCTTTTTAGTACTGTTGCTGCCCCCCTGACGGGAATCTTGAAGAAGGGAAATTTCCCAAATTTTGGGGCGAAGAACTTGAATCGAGTTTCATGAACTTGAAACAAGGTTGTGTAGCGCTCCTGTATTTGCGCTACCCCAAAATTTGAGAAGTTGTTCGAATGGATTGCGTTGCCAATTGGGGGTTTGGGGTTGGTGTAGTTTCTATCACAAGAGAGAAAACCAATAGCCTTTTAAACAGTGAAAAATTGTGCGAACAAGGAAGACTTGGTCTACAAAAAGAAAAAGGAGTTCTACGCCGTGGTGAGGGGCCCTTAAAGTGTGGGAGCACTATTTGGTCGGGGAAAAAGTTCATTTTTTATTCGGTTTTGGGGGGTCTTAAACCCCTTTTATTTGGGCAGACCCGATTAGTAAGGATATGCACGCCAGATGGATTGAGTTCTTGGGAGGGGGTTTCCTTTTTGGTTGATGCACAAAGGGGGGTGCAAAACAAGGTCGCAAACCCCCTAATAGAAGAGCGAATATCCTACTTAAATTTAAGTGCGGTCAAATTTTTGGTTTTTAGAAGCTAAAGGAACTGTATGAAAATGAAAAGCGATTGAAGGACACTTGGATTAAGTGTAAACCCAAAAGGGAACCGGTGACACTATCAAAACCATGAGGGGTATTTGATGAAAAAAGGGGTCAGCTGGGCATTCCTGAAACTTCCCTTTCGGGAAAAAAACTTTTCCGAGATCTGCATGGTTGGGGGACGGCGGGGCATATGGGTAGAGATAAGACCCTAGGGCCCCAGTTACTGAAAGATAATTTTGGCCTCGGTTAAGAAGGGGTTTGTATCGGATTGTGGGAAAAGGGGCTACATTTGCCAGGTGTCTAAGGGGGAATCCCAAAAAACACTGGGCCCATATACTCCCTTTTCCCCACCATCAAACATCTGGGAGGACCCAACGATGGATTTTATACTGGGTTTGCCTCGTACCCCAAAGAGGTGCTGACTTTGTGTTTGTTTTTAGTTGACAGGTTTTTCCCAAAATGGCTCATTTCATTCCCTACCCGGAAACCGCAGATGCATAGGCTATTGTTTCGGGGTTTTTCAAAAGGGAAATGGGGGCGGTTGCATGGAGCCCAAAGTTTCCCTTACTTCCGATAGGGGGTAGCAAATTCCTCATCATTTTTGGAGAACCTTTGGTATAATTTTTTGATTTTGTCATTGAATTACAGCATACCTCTCATCCTCAAACCGAAAAATCAAACCGAAGTAACTAACAGGGCCCCGGGAAACCTCAAACAGAAGGGATCTACTGCCCAGAAGCCGGGACAGTGGGATCAAGCATTGGCCCCAGGGTTTAAAATTTGCCTTTCAATATTTTCCCTCCACCGAACAATTTGGGGGGTTTTCCATTCCGGTGGTATACACCAAGACACCACGACATGCGCTGGACTTGCTCAAATTACCCAAGGGTTAAAGGTGGGGGATGTGGCGACTAAACAAATGGGGGAACAAAAACCAAGCCACTACCGAGGAAGTTTTAAAAGAAAAATAAGGAGGGCCCCAAAACACATATAAAGGGAATGGCCCGATAAACCCTGGGCGGGAAAAAGCCCCTTTGCAAATGGGCGATCAGGTAAAAGGTTTACCCCCCGAAAAGCCTTTCCCTGTAGGGAAAATTAAAGGGAAACTTCAATCCAAGAAGTACGGACCCTATAAAGTTTGCTAAGATAAATGACAAAAGCATATGTTTGGGAAAAACTCCCGGAAGATATGAACATCTCCTGCACTTTTAATGTTGCGGATCTATCACCCTTTTTCACTCCGATGATACGCCTTATATCCTGATGAAACTCGAGTCAGTTCTCCATTATGGGGGAAAGATGGAAACACAAGAGCAGGGGCAACACAGGGTTTGTCACATGGCCGTGTATGATTGGAAGGAACTCACAGAATATACACGGCCTTTACACAGGGGTTTGGGAGCACGGCCGGTATTTTCCCAAAGGATTTCCACAGAGAATACACGGTTTCCATAACGGTCGATGACACGGCCGTTATTTGATCGGGGTATCCCACAAAAGATGCAGGGCCCCCAACACGGCCTGGAAAGGGCCTGTATTGGGTCAGACTTTCACAGAGTCTACACGGCTTAGAGACATGGCCGTTATGAGACCGGTACTAGGTTTCACTTGCCCAAAACAACACGGCCGTGTATGCACACTATAGAGGTATTTTTTATTTTTTTCCCACGGTACCTTAGTTTTCCCCTTTTAGAAAATTTATGGGGAAGTAAAAATCTCTTTTGTCAGATATCTAGGGTTACGTTTTGTTTTATTATCGAATACATTTCGTGAGAGAATTTTCTCCTTTTCCGAGTTGTGCGCAATAAAATTTTTGCATCAAAGAGTGTTTCTTTTTTGTGTGAAACCAACCCATTTTCGGATTGTTTCTTTCGCTTTCCGCGCTGCAAAAAACCCGGGGAAACTGATACCCTTTCAAAAATTCATTTTATTTATATAACATACATAATAATTTTCCCAAAAAAATTTTAAAAATATCAATAAGATTAAAAACTAGATCAAGTCCTTTAAAATAATAAATAGAATCAAATATACATTAAATTTGGTTTTAAAAATTTTGGGTTTTTTTCAATCTTTGGGGGGGCATTTTCACCGTTTTCTTCGATGCTTTTCTATTGGGTTTTTTTTTTAATGAATACAATTTTTCCAATGAATCCCTTTTTGGGCCGACGAAATGATAATATTCTCAAATATACAAGAATGATTATTTTTTCCTATTTAACTTTTTTATTTAAGTGTCAGGTTCAAGTTCTTATAAAGATTAAAAATTTTCCTAAAATCCAAACCGAAGCCCACAGGATTTTAAGAAACCCAGGTTTAGTCAGATTGGGAAAGCTCTATGATTCGACTTTCTTTCATCCCGAACTTTTTAGCATAACACATGGAGCATCATCAAAGATAAATTTAACGGTAAAAATGCCGCTTGGTTGATTCAATAGTCAACAAACCTTTCAATTTCGCTAAAAATCGTTTATAATCTTCAATCATATCATAAAATGAAACGATAAACGGCAAATCGAAAAAATTTGGGAAAAGAAAAATTCAAAAGTTAAATTTTTACATTCACGAAAGCTTCAAATCGGGGGAGTAATTAGGTTTTGTTGTCCCGTATTAAGTTTTATGAGTGACAAAAAAATATGAAATTGATTTGAAACAACAAATAATTAGCTAAAAGTAATCGTATTTATTTGTATTATAATTATATTTTTTATTATATTTAACTTTTTTTCCATAATTATACTTAAATCATATTATTTCTATTTTTATTTTTATATCTTTTTAGCAATTACTAGCACTACTTTAAAACTTTATTTTTACTCATTCAATCAAGCAACAACAAATTTCCACCAAACCATATCGAGGTTTTCTAAGAGGATCCGTCGTTATATCATAAATTTCAAAGTTTAAAGACTTAGATATTAATTTTTAGAGAAGTTAGTTTAACGTCATAAGTCATCCTAACAAATAATTATGTGAGAGATGGCAGTTTAATAATGGAAGTTTGCATGTAGTTGGGTTGAACCAACAGAAATTGTGGGTCCAATCATAAACGGGTCAAACATGTTTTTACTAGAAAATTACGGTACAGTAAACGAAAACAAACAAAATAAATTGGATCACACAAACATCTCGAAAAACGCTGCCCTTTAAAACCGATTCACTAAATTGTATTGTAATCGTTTTTAGTGAATGTGTCTTGAATTGTTAGGAAATTCGGAATTGAAGCGGTAAACAAGGATTTAAGTTTAACAATGGACGAATTCTGAGCATAGGAGAATGTGGCAATTTACTACTTTGTGTGTGTGTTTGTTTTTGTAATTAAATAATTTTCTCTATTGTGTAATAAAAGTTTGGCTCCCATAAACTCTATAAATATACTATTAAATATATTGGTGAATGCGGAAAAAGGGCTATATAAATCTTGAAAACTGAATTGTACAGAGTTGCCCAGTGAGATTGTGAGAATTGTATGTCCATATATCATTATTCTAGGGGATCTGTTCAATCCTATCTAGTCTCGTCCGTAGATTTTTACATTCGTATTTTGGATTTTTCAGTCTTAAAATCCTGTATATTAGATAAATTTAGGATATTAATATTTTTAGTAGTTATAGTTGCATATTTTTTAAATTTGTGGATTGTTATCTTAGCCTTTAATAGATTTTAAGATTCCGGGTGGAAAGTAAGGGCGATTACTCCAGAATTTATTCAAATGATGAAAGTAATGCAAAATGGAAGATTTTAATACGTATAACAAAATAAACTTGGTAACAAAAGTCTTATGATTGAATGAAAGAGCAGTAAATCATCCATCGAGAAGGATTTTGACCAGAGGAATGCTGTGTTCCAGATGAAGAGCAAAAATCCATCTTCTCTTCCACGATTTGCCAACGAATCGGCGGTTGGATGTAGCAAAACCTATCATATGATGAAGCTTTTAACCTACGAAAGCTACCCGAAATGCAACAGCAGCTATGTTTGATTGTGTAATCAGCACCCAAAAGTTTTATTCTCAGACCTGTTGATTAATGACTGAGGGTACTAATTAACGGGATCCCATGTAACCAAATGCGGTATCGGTCTAAAATATACTTGTGTGAGATAGTATTGTTGCAATCATCATCATCATCAACTTCATGTTCACAAAAAGATCCTCCGTGAAAAATCGAAGTATCATTCTTACCTTTTCCTTTTACAGCCAAGATCATCATCCTTATCTCTTCTTTATGGCTATGTGCTTAAGCAAATCATGGTTAGTTGGAATGATTTATGTCCAGTGTTATCCATTCTCGCATTGTATCGTGCAAGGATGCTTTCAAATCACTCCTTCTTGTTATGATTATCACGGGGCCACAATCTTATCATTGTCTATAACAGTCGATAAAGCCTCAACTTTTTAGCTATATATAAACCCTAGTAACGTTCATTTAATATCCATGCATGATTTAATACACTAAATACACGATTGATTCAATCAGTCGATATGGCAAATTATGTTGTGCCCTTGATCTCATTTTTCATACTTTCAGTGATCTCTTTATTGAACGCACTGAGTTTGAATCACTACGAGAAGACATGTCCCGACGTCGAAGATATCGTCGCGAAAACAATACAAGCAGCAACGTCAAAAGATAAAACAGTCCTGCAGCTGTACTCCGGATGCATTTCCATGACTGTTTCATAAGGGTAATAATATTAGGAAAGAAAAATAACAATGGGTGCCCATGATACTTTGTTAAGGTGTTTAGAAAAGTGTTTTTTTTTTTTTTGTCTTTAATAAGTATTTTAGACACTTCATAGGATTATATATAAAATTATTTCGATTATTATTTTTGTTTGTGGCTAAAAGGTGAGCTGACTAGGGGTATGTTGTATTGTTTGTTTGGTAGGGTTGTGATGCATCCGTCCTGTTGAATTCCAAAGGGAACAGTAAAGCTGAAAAGGATGGGCCTCCTAATGTTTCTTTGCATGCATTTTACGTAATTGATATTGCAAAGAAGGCATTAGAAGACCGTTGCCCTGGGGTGGTGTCATGTGCCGATATTCTGGCATTAGCAGCCAGAGATGCAGTAGCCTTGGTAAAATTATAGAGCCCTTTCTTTAGGATCCTTTCTTTTACTTTCATTTTCTTTAATTTGTCTTCACTTTTATTTTACGGCAGATTTTTACTATAGAGAGATATTAGAATATCCTAGTGATGTCATAAAAAATTAAGATAGTAGGAATGAAGTTCTAAATGAAAATTGGAATTACAGCCTCACGAGATCCATGATTTGAGAACCATATCATATTTTATTATCAAAGTAGATTTACTTAATATGGATAGATAAGTTAAAAGGTATCCATAAATTTTTTCCAAAAATAAATCATTTATATTTTATATAAATTATTTAAGACCTCTATGTTGATATAAAAGTTTTCAATCAAACTCTTTGTATTTTAAGTGAGTACTATTGATGAGTAATAAACAATTGCTACTGGGATTCTATCATGTGACATTTTTCAAAACCAATCCACTTCTATGATCACTTGTCATAATTTTATTAATACTTCTCTTATTCATCAATACATATAATGTGTCAACACTAATTATTTTCCTTTTAAAAATAGACAACTTCAATGAAATTCATTTATAGTTGTTTAATCCATGCAAAAGGCCTAATCCTTGAAATGACTCCTTCGACAAAGTCATAGCACAATTAGTTTGTAAAATGTCTATTACTTTATGATAGAAAAGGATTATATGTAAAAATACCAATATATTCTTACCATAATCTATAACTTAACTACTGGACTAGAGTTTTATTGATAAATATAAAAATATACTAAAAAATTAAAGAAAATTTATATTTTTAATCTGATAAAAGAATTATAGGTCCCGATAACGTTGTTATACGCATTTCTTTTTTGAAATCTTATGTTTATAATATCAGTCTGGAGGCCCAACATGGGATGTTCCTAAGGGAAGAAAAGATGGAAGAACATCAAAAGCTAGCGAGACAACACAATTGCCTGCCCCATCATTCAACATTTCTCAGCTGCAGCAAAGTTTTTCCCAAAAAGGTCTCTCACTTGATGACCTAGTAGCCCTTTCAGGTAATTACAAAGTTTTTTAGGCTTTATATAGTACTAATAGCAAACTTTAAACATTTCCTTATTTAATTTCTTAATAAATATATTGCATAAAACATCTATTAAGATTTTTCCTTCATTATGCAGGAGGACATACTCTGGGATTTTCCCATTGCTCTTCCTTCGAAAGGCGGATCCGAAGCTTCAATTCCACGCACGACATAGACCCTTCAATGCATCCATCCTTGGCGGCTAGTTTACGGGGCATTTGCCCAATCAAGAGCAAGGCGAAAAATGCGGGTTCCTCCATGGATCCTTCTTCAACAAGCTTTGACAACACATACTTCAAACTGATCCTCCAAGGGAAAGGACTGTTTTCCTCGGACCAAGCCCTGCTTACAATTCCAAAGACCAAGGACTTGGTAACGAAATTCGCTACCTCGCATGAGGCTTTCGTGGATGCCTTCGTCAAGTCGATGATCAAGATGAGTAGTATCAATGGGGGACAGGAATTAGGAAGAAATGTTGGGAAATAAATTAGAAGCTCTATCACATTAAATGATGGATTTCTCTAAGAAATTTTGCCATTTTATATCCAAGAAGTAGCCTTTATGGTCGATTCTACCGTAGTCTAGAAGAGACTAAGTTTAGCCTCCAGATATCCTAATATTGGTTGTGGCCTCCAATTAGTAGATCAATTTATCCATCAAATGGAGTAAGCTTTCCTGAGTACACTATGTCTAAGAAGTGGTAGTTGTTGTGATATATGATGGATCTTATCCCAATTTCAATAATGACACAATCTTCTTTTGTTATTAATTAAAATTTTTAATTGTTTACAGTAATTTTATTATAAATGGTCTATATCACTTTGTAATTGTCTTAAATACAATCTAGTGATCTATGAAATAAGTTTTAAAGAAACATGACCCTTGATCATATAACATGGTGAGGCTTGAAAGTAGAGCTATACTCATGACTTAGAGCAGATGTTTTTATCATGAATTTCTCCAGCAAAATAACTACTCTTTCTCCTTCTCAAAGTGACCAAAACGACTCAAAACAAAAACCATTCTGGCCTGTATCCTAAGTGTGGTTTAGAAACTTTGATAATTGCTATCTAAGTTTCTAAACTTTGTTGTATTATTGCAATACAACTAAACTATAGTCCTTTAGAAAAAATGGATTGACCTCATACATTGTAAATGGTATAAGAAAAGACTAATCTTCATTCTATATACTAAGAATTCACAAATGTAAGAGTGGAAAGATAAAGCAGGAGAGTGGATAGTTAAAATTTATACAATTACACCATCTCCTTTCCTATTTAACCTAAATGTTGCGGAGTAGAAAAAGTACAAAGAAGCAATATTCACGTCAGTGTCTTCATTCTATATTTGTTTTCTTTCTTTCTTTCTTTCTTTTTTTCCTCACTTTTTAAAAATAAATTTACGTTATGTTTGGTAAGTAGGAATGAACCCGGAATAAAATTACAATTTTAATTTTTATTCCATTTTCTATATTTCAATACGCTTTTAAAAGTCAGAATCATGATTCCTTAAAATTGTTGATTTCGCCTTTAAGAGGGAATTCAACTCCGCATTTTAAAATAATAGTTTATATGTATTTCATTATGTATATATTTTCAAATATGAAAATGGATTTTTCATTCTGATCATAATTTCATTCTAATTCATTTGATACTATTTCTACATACTAAATGTGATATTAGTATCAATATGTAAAACTTTTTTTAAACACTATTCACTAAAATTGTCCCTTAGGCATAAAACAATCTTGCCTTCCTTATATATATATATATATATATTGACTGATGTTATATGCTTTATTAGACAAGTGATCGATACCAAAGTATACTTGGCATATTATCGTTCACTTTTATCTTTAAAGCCATTCAACTATAAAAATTAGAATTATCGGCCTTATAGGCAATTGTATTTTAGCGTGACTATCACAGGAAGGAATTATCACCACATTGATTTCAATCTAGTAAAAAAATGATGCAGAAGACGCAAGCAATACAGGAGACATGAGCACCTACGCGTCGTGCTAATAAGCGTGTTGGGAAGTAGCAGCACGGACTTCTACATGCCCATGCAAGGAGACATGCTAGGCGATACAATAGCTAGCACGCCTGTGCAAGTAGAAAGTACCAAAGGCATGCTAAGAGGAAAACTCCACAAACTAATACATGGCTTCTACATGCCTATGCTGAAGACCATGCTAATTCATGTTTTATGGTTTTTATAAGTTGTTTTT